>NW_019014681.1:62579-74500 GCF_000150535.2 Carica papaya | reverse complement strand
TGAGACATAAAATTAGTAAAAATTCTCCCAATTTTATGCTAAAGAAATGAACCCAGATTTCTTACGTCAGCTATTAAATTTAGTATTAGTTTTTTTCTTAAAAAAAAAACTAAGATGTTAATAATTACTTAAAAAAATTAATAATTTTGTAATGTTGTAAATAATTGTAATATTATTTCACTGTTGAAAAAATTATTTACATTATGAACTTTTTTTAACAAAGTTAATGAAATGTTAATTAAGTGTTACTAAATTAAGAAATTAAAATTCATAATTGTACCTAAATAACAAATGCGTAACTTCATTTCCCGCCACGCGACCCATGCCGCATACAAGATTCGCACTGTTCAGTCGTTCGTTCTAATTCACAACTACATACACCGACGTAATGACATTTCTCTTTCGGGTCTCCACGGTTTAAAAATTCAATTTGTCGGAAAATTCTATTTAGAGGTCTTTCTTCTTTGATCAGTTCGGGTTTCAAATAATCAATCGGTGTTTCGCTGCCGTTCGAAAGACCTGAATCTCTCTTAAAATGAAGTTGAAGATCAACAAAGCCTGTGATCTTAGCTCCATCTCGGTCCTTCCTCCTCACACAAGGTTTGGTTTCTCTGTCACTTACTCGTTGCTTGGCGCTATGAGAAGATGCAGCAAACTTTTCAATGAATTTGATTCTGAAAGCTTTGCTGTTTAGGGCATTTTAACTCCACTGCCTCTAATTCAACTTTTTCTGGTCTAGTTGATGATAGTTTTGCTGTTTTCCCCTAAATTTTCTGTTAATTTTGGTCTATTACGATTATGTTTCTCGGCATCCTAATTGAATGATTGAGTTCTGCTATTTATTTTTGCATGTTTTGGTTGTGATGCTAAAGAGATCAAACTCCATTGGTAATCAAATAATTATAACTTATTCTTCATCTTATAAATCATCATGTTAAATATTTTTTGTCGCTGGAAATTAAGTTCTTAATTTATTATAGGAAAAAATTAGTGAGATTTAAGATTTTCTTGTACATACATTTGAGTCACTAGATTTCGGGAAGTCCAAAGTCTCTCTCAATTTACATGTTAGCAACCAGAGAGGAAGAGTAATGTGAGCTTGAAATTTAATTCATGAAAATTTCCTGTTTTCTTACTGACTTCACTGTTTGGTTTGGTCATCATAAGAAGAAGATCAAGCATTCCATCAAATGGACCACAATCATCACAGCTCCGGTCTCAACCATCCCAACAGTCTTTTTCACAAGGAATTTCATCTCACCATGGCACTTTTTCTCAGCTCACTCAAAATTCACTTGATGAAGCCATGATGAACGATCAGGTAAGTGAATCTCATTGTTGCAGTCAGGAATTCTCTTAAAATGGAAAGTCTGATATTGCTGAGTAGTGTTTTTCCTCAAATGCTTGTTTGTTTGGTTAAAAAGAGAAATTGAAATACTTTAAGCTTAACTTAGTTGATTAGCTCTAGGACTAATTTGACTTGAGCTTTTTGTCTTATTCAGTCAATAATACCACTGCCATTTAGTTGGAATCAAACCATGCAAGTTCACAACAAGTGCTATAAAGTGCTGAGTTCATTGTTAAAACTTCTATACTTGAGCTTTCAGATTTTTGCATACTGATAGTTCATGTTAGTTCAATTACTTTCTTTGCAAAGTTGAAGCTTTAGTACAACATGTAATCTTTTCCATAAATGATAACAATTTTGTTTTCCACTCAAACCAAACTCATATGCCAAATTTGGTAAACATTTAATTTCTTAAATATACTCTTGGTTTTGTGCATCTTATCTTTGCAGAGGTTTGGTTCTCAAGAACGAGAGAAGTCTCTGAAGAAGGTTCCTTGCTTGCCCTCAGTCAATTATACAAGAGAAGAGAGCCCAATGCCAATCTCTAGATCTTCTGCAAATGTAATGTTTAAGTGGAATTCTGCTTCTGTTGCAGATCATAAATGTACGTCTTTCTCCTTTCCATTACATGGATAAGTTAACATCTCGGTCGTAATAAAATCTATGTTTATTATATTTTAATAAAAGGTTTACTTGTGTTATTTCCTTTCAATATGTCATACCTTGGCCTAACTAGTACTTTTGTTTATTCTTTGAGTAGGTCAGATATATGAAGAACTTGAACGCCGGATTGGGGCAATGGAAACTTCATTAAACCGATACGGAATAATATTGGATTCTGTTCAGAGTGATGTCATGCAAGTCAACAGAGGAACTAAAGAGATATTGATGGAGAGTGAGTACTCTGATTCACGAGTGGATCAGGATCTAGGTGCTGATGAGAAAAATAATTAACGCAGTAATTATCGCAGAGAATTCTGCCCAGATCTACCAAATATTGTTATAAGCTTGTGATTCTCAACATGGGAAGTAAAAGCTAGTTACAGATTCTTTCTTCTAGGCAGCTAAGATTTTCACTATTAATCTTGATGGTGATGACTTACTTATACCATCTGAATGGTTACCATCCTTTTTCGAATATTTCCATCACATGACATCAGATTTGAATTAAATTCGTTTACTGAAGCATGAATGAGCACAAATTTCATTTTGCTACCTGTAAAGTCATGATGTCCAAATTTTTTTGATTTACTCTTAAGTTTTCTTTTCAGCTGAAAGCATAAGGCAGAAGTTGATTCTTCATGATACCTTACTGCAGCTACTGGTAAGTATTATATGATGGCCCTCTTTACTTTCTTCATCGAAGTTCTTTAGAGAATCAATTTAGCGTGAACTTAGTAACATCCTAGAAGTGGTAAATCAGAACAAAGGACAGGAAGATACAAAAGCCAGCCTTGAGGCAGGCATTAAATCTGTATCTGACCAACTGAGCAAGGATGCCTATCAGGAAAGGCTACAGCAGATTTTCCTGTTGCTTTCTGCCATACCAGAACAAATGGGCACTTCTTTGCGGAAGTTGCAAAATGAGCTCTGCAGCACTTTTATTAGAGATATGCAGGTACGTGCTGTAATGGACAATTCTGGGGCACATGCAAAAATAAAAACTTTTAAGTTGTTTTCCTGAATTTTCTAGGATAATCAATAGCAAGATTTTAGATTAATTAATTTTTATGCCAAATGGAAGAAATAGACATTAGAGCTCATTCCATTTATAGGCAATCGCCAAGCTGAAGATCCCTGATAAAAGTGGTCCTATTGCAAACATTCTTCCAGCAAAGGTAATTTATGCTTTCCTTGGGATGATGCCTTGCAGTTTCGAAGGCGCTTATTTTGTGTGAATGTGTGTAAAAGACATCCATATTTGCAAATCTGCAGGTTACTGGTGGTCAGACTGCACAAACCAAGATAACACCTCAGCAGCACAAGTATGAAGAATTCAATATTGATTAATTTCATGATGATTGTCATTCTATTTTCTGCATAACTTGATGCTACATACTGATTATCTTGAGTGGAAGTCCGAAAAGATGCATGGATTAGATCAACTTCAAGATCATCTTATGAGTTTTTCCCCGTTAATTTAATTCCTTTATGCCATAATTTTATAGAGAAGTTCTATACAGGATTCAAGTAATGCATCTGAAGAATGGTTTTGATCTTATATGGAACTTTGAAGTTTTATTTCTATATGGTTGCTTCAAGTAATGCATCTGAAGAATGGTTTTGATCTTATATGGAACTTTGAAGTTTTATTTCTATATGGTTGCTTTATAGAAAGCTTAGTCTAACGCTTCTTTCTCATTGAATCCCCACCTGTCTTTATTTTATGAAAGCTTCTCCAGGGGCTTCGAATTGCTAGAGTTTATTGTTCCTTCAATGCTTTTTTGTGTTTGTCTAGCCTTTCAAGACAATAAAGAAGAAATCTAAAAGGCTTCTCTTGTCTTAAGCCTAGCTAAGCGTCCTCTGGATTCTGCAAGAACAATTTTATCTCCAAAAGTAGAAGTTGGAAGTTGGAGGTCAGTAAAATTGGAACGAGCTACTTGCAGAAAGAGACCACCATACAAGGAGCAGAAACTAAAGGACGTTTCTTCCATTGAACAGGTTAGTTTTCATTTCTTCCCACTTTTCCTTGTTCATCATGATGGCCAGCTTTCTGATTGAAATAGGTCAGTGTCTTAGTTCTTTAGCAAGGTACTGAAGAAGAAATTGATTTAAATCAAGTTATATTTTATGGCATACAACTTATGGTGAAAGTCAACCTTTTACTGCATCTGCTATGTGGGATGGTTTCTACTTACTATCCCATTTGGGATAACAATCTGTGATGCAGGAAAGTATATGTAGAGTGATTATTGATTCAGATGGAGAAATTGATGCAGGCTTTTCTTGCTTGCTTGAAGAAAAGGGAGGAGGTAAAGAAAAAGGGATGTGAAATTTGAAGAAGAATTTATTCTTGCCTGGAACTGCTCCTGCTCATTTTTTTCTTGAGTGAATGTTCAATCCCCATTTAAACACCTCAATTTTTTACAAAGGTCTACCTCAAATATCAGGCATCAGTTCTCTTTAGATTTCCTTTTTCTTTGTATTTTTATGTGAAATAAATATACTACTGTGCTTTCTGTGTTCCAAAGATGAAAAAGTGAAGATTTCTAGATTAACTTGTAGTTAGAGAAGTTACTCTGCGGTTGTACAGACAGGGTTTTTCAAGTAATCATGACCAAAGTATGAAATCTTTCTGATAAAATAGAGTAATCCAACAATGAAAATTTTTTACCCAAAAAGATTCCAGTAGGGACTCTTTGTTAAACTTTATTTCCAGGAGTAGTAATGAAGCACCAAAATGACATGCGGCACATGGAGACTGTAACTGTTAATTAATTGGTTCCTTTTTTTTTTCGCCTGGGATATGCTGCATTTTAAGAGTTAGTTTACTTTTTAGTACTTACAACAAAAGTATGTTCTTGTTTGAGATCATGATAATCATTCGTTAATTTAATACCATGTTTTGCATTTGGAAGATGCAGGAAATAATTACATAGAGGAAGCAAAGGAAGAGACTAGACGGATCTTGAGAAAAGCAAGGAGGATAAAGAGGAAATACAGTAACCCTATAATAATCAATTGAAGGTAGACTTGTGCAATCTTTCTTGTTTTCTATTACATGCTATTATGCTAGAGCTCTTGAATTATTTAAGCAGGAGAAGTGATTTTAGATTATTTGGATAAATAACTATCGTAATAAAAAGATGAGTAATAGAGCTAAACATCTTTGCATAACTTAGGATTTCTTTAAGAAGTCAGTTAAATATTAATGTTAGTTGTTATTGGTCTCAACATTACTTAACAGAAAAACAGGCATATGATATCTGAAACCAACAGTAGAAAAGTTGTTTACAAAAACTTCTGAAAATTTCTAGATACATGAGAAAGCTTGCAATGTTAACTCACTCTCTAGTGATGTCCTTACCCTTGTTAGCTTTTCATGCATACGCAAAGCCCAAAAGTCAAGTATTTTTCTTTCCCTAAGTATTAGTATGCATTATAAAAATTTCAAATGTGCAGAGACGAGGCACTTCACGTCATAATGAAGTGTCAAAAGAGTTGAGGAATACTTGCTGGAGCTCCCAAGCAGCATTATAAGGTTGAATCTCTCTTCTTTGCCACACTCAATTGCGACGTTTCAAAAGGTTTTTCGTTCTTTTTCTTGGTTTCCCTTATTTGCTTCAGATTATTTTGTATCATTAACGTTTCTCTGTAGAAGCCAATATATGAAAATCGTCCATTGACGCTTATCTCTAGAGCTTAGAATTCAATATATTAAATGCTTTTCTGCTCCAGTCCTTTGGGATGCAGTACGAACCACATGGGCTTACCTTGAGCCTCTCCAAAATGGGCCCCTCCCACGGAGATTATTAGCGAAATCATTTTTTCCTTGGGCCACCATGGAACCAACATTTGGCAGAAATTTAGGGTGACCTTGCCCAAAATGTGGGAAATGTGGCCCCTTTAGCCCAACAATAATTGGAGGTTGAAATGGGCAATTATTAAATTATTAAAGACAAATAGGCTTATGAGACGAGGGTAGGAAGTAGGTTTCCGCCGACAATGATGATGTACAGTTTACCCGAACGATGTTGATGACCATTATAGTCATGTCCCATTATCTTGATGGAGGATGGTGGATTCCTTCAATTGGTAAAAGAACATTAACAGGAATAAAGGAGGAGCAAGCCCATATGGAGGTTAATTAGTTGCTTTAGGTTCTTTCTTATGATTGTCTTGCTAGAAATCTTTGGGAGCCCTTTTTTTGTCTGGAGTCCTACTTCTTTTTGTAGTAATGGGAAAGAGCCTTTGAAAGATAGAACGGAGGGCATCCTAATCGAAGTTGCTGCACGAAACATTCATATATCATGAATATTTTTTTGATATCCTATACGACCCCTCCTGACCACTGCAAATTCAAGACGTGCCCGAAAGCACATATTATTGTTAAATCATTTTCTCTTCTTGAGATAAACAGAATAGTATTTTATCATTATTGTTGCTTTAGAAACCAAAGCAAAAGAATCATTTCGAAGCTTTGGGCCCTCTGTCCCCAGAAACTCTACATGGCTATTCCTCAATTGTTCTTTTTCGATTAAAAAGAATATATAATATTTAAAGTTTTCATCTTTTTTTTTTTTTTGAAAAAAAACACAAGGCCATTTTCAATTGCATAATATTTTATGGAGGTTCCTTTGATTTTTTCTAATTAATTCCTTCAACAACTGTTATCCCTAAGAATATTGCTTAGTGGATAATCCATTTGTTTATTTATCAACAGCGACGGCTATCTTGTCTTTAGTATGAGGATTCAACTAAATAATAGGTCTTTAATTTCAATGAATCACAATCACAAACTGCTTTTTCAATTATTTTGATATCATAAACAAAGCATCTTACATCTAGTCTTAGTATTGTTTCCTCTTAGTTTTGATCATTGTTCAATAAAGTTAACCTACAAACTTATTTACATCAAACGGTGGCAAGAGCATGATAAGGCCAAAACAGATATGGACCCTCCTCAATTGTGAACCGTTGTTAGTCGTGTACCATATGATATGAGGATGTCAATGTGAGTCGAATTATTCAATGAATCATGATATTCCACTGGACATAAGTTGGCGGTTGGCCAATTCATTATCCTCCCTACATGACATACTAAAATCCCACCTTTACTTTTTCACCAAAACAACGAATACACACCATCATACCATATATAACCTCCACTACTTTGTTGAGGTTGTACAGTTGATTAGTGCAACTGATTGATTGAACCTTTTACTTTGTCTTTCGAGATTGTGTGTGGGTTGGGCATCACTTTTCAAGACTTTTTGATGCCCAAAAGCGGGGGAGCATCCAATGCTTTAAGAGAATGGTTGCAGTGGAATGGAAGATCCAAAGCCCATCATCCTTATCCTTCTTAATTATGTGACAATTCTTTTTTTGTTAAGAAAATTTACTGACATAATTAAGGATGAAGGGTTTAACTTCGATTTACATAAATAAGCAAAATTAACTTGCAATTTTTCTTTCATCAATGAGCTTGCAAAAGTTGATTCTACTGTAGGTTTATGAAAATCTTTTCCTTCTTATTGGCTAGGTATAAAGAGAATTTCTTTATTTATAACTTTTAAAGTCCCTATAAAAATATTTTGAATTTGAAAATTAGACGGTCTTCTAAACAACAAAGTCCCTAAAGTTATATTTTGAAAAAAAAAAATATTTATGATGAATTTATTTATAAAATTATGTTTATATTAGTTAGAATATCATTAATTTTATTTAAAATGATAAACATAGGCTCATATAAAATTTCATATAAAATTAAAATTATGCATGTTTAATCCTATTAAATTTACATAAATGAAGTACATTGTTCTAATTTTACATTAAATTCCTAATAATTTTACCTAGTAAAAATAAATATAAGTTTCACCTAAATTCTGAATCTATTTCAAATTTAATTTTAAACAGTATTTTATTTAAATTCACCGAAAAATTAATTACATTATCAGCACCAAGAATAAAAATATGATTTTGACAGCTTCCCTCAATAAAAAGCTAGAACGGGTAAGTTAAAGATTTTCCATCCTACCTTATAGAGTTATGAAAATTCTCTCTAAATTTAAAAGATGAACAAAAAATTATAGAGACCCACTTTTAATGGCCAAGAAAAGTAGCCCCATTTTTAAGAAGAAAGGTTAATTTCATTACAAGTTCTACGAGTGCATCTACTAACTTGATAAACAAATAACTTTAATAGGCAATAAAGTAATGGCCATACTCCTATCAATCTTCTGGATATGCATTGCCCAACCTCCTTGGACTAAAATCCAAACCAAACCTTGATTAGTTTTATAACTTAACAATATAATATCTTTATTGAAACGATAACTAATCATATAATATTTAGTTGAGAGCAACAAGGTCAGCCGATTGACATCACTTTTATTCCCTCGCTATTTAACTTCACAACAACCATTTTATGGACTGACTCTAATAAAAATTTATATCTAATTGTAATTGAATATTGTAATGTAATGTAATGTAATGTAATGACCTACTCTGATTATCTAATTTCAACAAACTGTGATTCCATATTCTGGCTTTACATCCTTGCTGAGTCAACAATGGCATGAATGATGAATTAATTTGTATGTTGAGCCTTCAGGCGGTGAATTCAAACGGCACCAAATAAATATTATTAATATCCATTAGAAATATCTTTAAATTCCCAACAGAAATATATAATAGCATCTGGGTAAACAATCATATTGGTCAATATGTGTGTTACACGTTACATAAATACACACACACACATACTCCCTTTTATTTATTTTGTTTTCTTTGTTCCTTTCCTGTCAGCTTTAGAGATGGTCGTGGTAACTAGAGCTATGTATACATAATTATAACGGGAGGGAAGGGGGGGGAAGCAGTCGACCACTGCTTGCATGTGGAATGAAATTTTGGTGATATTTGATTATTAATTTTAAGGGACGTGTGTGGTTTTGTTGGTGGTCCTCACTTGGAGGCACATATCCCATCACCTTCACACAACTTTTCCCTTCTTAAATATCTTTGACACCAAGCGACAGAAAAAAGCTGCCTCAATGTTGGCATACAAATAGCCTTTGTATAAGCAAAGTTTTTGATGGGATTATTGTTATCTCTCTCTCTCTCCTCCTTTATAATAAGCTGTCTGTTTGTGTTATATATTTCTGTATATTTTTATTAAAAATTATGTTTTAATTTATATGTATATATTTTTTAATTATGAAATATATGTCTTTTGTTAAAAAATATATTTACATATATAGTAGATAGAGCGAGATCTTATTTGTCCATGATTATAGATGCCACTCACTCTCATATTAGTTAAATGAAACAACAAACATATGACAACAAAAAATCAAGTTAGGCAATCTCTATCTGTCTATATATATATATATATGTATGTATGTATACATGTATAAATGAACTGCATCTTAATGATTATTATCAACAATGTAGTAGGTTTTGCTACAATGTAGGGTAGCGACCACAACTTTGGTTTCACTTAAAACAAAATCGATATCAGTTGCTCCTATTAACTGGATTTCATTTGGGCTACACATAAATACATATATATATATATATCTATATCTATATCTATTAGATTCCGTAAGTAGTCAGATTCAGACATAAGCACAATTGGCATTTTATGACTTCCTGACTTTAAATATAAATAATTGATAAACACTCAATTAGTTTTCTTATTTGTTTATTTTTATATAATCTTTGAACATATATGTGTATATATATGTGTGTGTGTATATATATATATATATATATTAAAGCATCAGCATACAAAAATGTGAGTAAGGGTGTCTGATATGGGCTTGTTGTTGTAAGGAGGACAGTGAGTCAGCGTTGGAGTTGGTGAATGAAGTGGGACCCACACTAGAAGAGGTTTTTCTTGGTTGTGGCCCATTTTAAACTGCACATTGGACCAACTGCTCCTCACATGCGTCGCTTTTGCTATATTTGATTTTCTCCCTTCTCTACTTCCTCTTATTGTTTGCAAGAGTGACCTTACGGCCTACAAGTACACAATAACACAGTATTTATTTACCAATAAGTAAAATGGTTATCTTTTTCATTATTTATGTTTTAATAATACATATATATATATATGTGCACGTACCAATTATTTATTTTCTAACAGGGACGCATTAAAATATACAGTATGATTTATAATTATATTTTTTTTCTAAATGGACGGAAGAATTAAATATTTGGTTAAAAATGATAGTTTTAATTATTTATTATTTTCGTTTTTAAGTGTCATTTTTTATCACTTTTTGTTTTTTTTTTGTTATTATTTATTATGGTTATTAACTATTTATACATAATTATTTTAAATTAGAAATCATTTTTTATGGAATTATTTGGTAAATAATAACAAATTTTTAATGTAGGTTAAAAGACTATGCTCAATGATGATAATTATTAATCATGAAAAATTGTGACGGAATATACGGCCAAAAAACTAAAATTTACTCCTCAACTTTCTGAAATTGTGCATTCAAGTTCCTAAACCATTGTAATTAGGTACAATTAAACCAATAAAATATAACACCGGTAGATTATTGTTACATGGCTGTTGGCATATTATTATTTTACATGTGAATGCTTATCTATCATAATTTATTTTTTATTATATATTAAATTATCAAATATTTTTTTTTTTGTTTAAAATAGCATTTAAAATCATTTTAAGGATTAAATTTCTTAAATTGTTAGAAAATTATTTTTTTAAAAAAACATAATTTTCTACTATAAACTCCCAAACTTAGTTGCATAAAGTTGAGAAGTTAAATGGTTTACATGTAAATGCGAGTCTTGACTTTTGTAAGTGACCAAATTTCTAATGATGTTTGTATTTAGCTTGTTGGTCACAAAAAATCTAATCCCATCATTTGATTTTCATAAATTAATTAGGGAAAAAGAAACTTGGTAATTATCACTTCTGTAAACGTGTAATAATAAATTTAATAGTTATTCTATATAAATTTAATAGTTATTCTCATCATATTCAAGATACATATGTAACAAAACTATTTCATATAACAGGCAAATATTGATACCATATTGTAATTTGATTGGTAACATAATAAAACTTACATTTTATTTGTTTAGTAATTAATTAAAATATTAATTTAAATATGCTACCATATCAATGCCTACGTCTACTTGGTACCCAAAATAATCATATATATATATATATACACACACACACATACACATAGTATAATTGTTTTGACATTTTGGAGTTAGAGTATCTATTTAAATTAAACATTATTATAACAAGATATTGGCTTAGCTTTATATTTATTAAATTATGATGATTATCACAAGGATGATATATAAACATAATAAAGCAAACTTGATAATCTTTAATTTATTCTTTCTTCCCACAAGTTTTAATTAGTCAATAAAACATCAATTAATCCTTAAATTAGGAAGTAAATACATAATTTAGGGGCAAAATGGAATTATGGAAAAGTCTAATATGCAAAAGGGAGAAACTTTAAATTCAAAATCCTAAGCATGAAAATTACCCTCATAATTCATTACAAAATAAAGTTGAGTCAATCACAATCCATAGATTAGTGGCAATCTTCATCATTCCTATTCTCACCTTTTAATTATTTTATTTCATAAAAAAGTGCACCTTTTTTTTTTCTTAGTATACAATATTCGCTACTTCTATCAATAAAAATAATTAAAAAAAATGAGGATTTGACCCTTCTATTTAACTTGAATTTTAAAATGATAATATTGATATTATATATATACATATATATATTGTAGGTGGGGTAAGTTAGTTATTAAGAAAGTTATAATAAATTTTGAAGGATGTCTTTTATTAGGGATAACAATGATATCTATGATATGCAGTTATTCATTTGTCATATCAATTTTATTTTTT
>NW_019014680.1:2775569-2804457 GCF_000150535.2 Carica papaya | reverse complement strand
ACGATGCATTGTATGACCGTCCATGCAAATCGTCGATCTGTTGGGAAGAAATAAGTGATAGAAAATTGTTCAACCTAGATCTTATAGGGGAGACTACAACCAAAATAGTTAAGATCAGGAAGAACGTTCAGACGGCTCAAAATAGGCATAAGAGTTATGCAGATACCTGGATAAGGGATTTTGAATTTGAGAAAGGTGATCAGGTGTTCATTAAGGTCACTCATTTCAAAGTAATCAGTAGGTTTGGTAAGAGAGGGAAATTAAATCCCCAGTTCATTTGGCCATTTGAAATCTTAGACAGGATTGGCACCGCCACCTGTAGACTAGTACTGCCTCTATAAATATTCAGAGTCCATAATGTGTTTCATGTGTCTATGCTATGCAAGTACAACCTGGATCCCTTTCACGTTTTGGCCCACGAGCCCTTTTTGCTATAGAATGATCTGTCCTACGAGGAGATGTCGGTCAGTATTGTGGACCGAAAGAGTAGAGTACTCCACAAATAAGAAATTTCTTTTGTTAAGGTCTCATGGCAGAATTACACACCGGGAGAGGTCATACGGGAGCTAGAATTAAAATTCAGAGATCAATATTCTCAACTATTTGATTGAGTGAGAGAGAGACAAATTTGAGGGATTAAATTTCTTTTAAGAGGGTGAGAGTTGTAATACCCTTAATTAATTTTATTATAATTAAAATTAATGTATAAATATAATTTTTAAATTTTTAAATTTTTTATTTAATGTAAAAATGAAGAAAAATAGGTGGATGATTAAATTGAAAATAATTTTGAGAAAAATATGTGAAAATTTGGGTTCTGGAGGTATTTTTGAAAGAAAAATCAGAAACTGGGGGTCAAAATACAATTTAAAAAAATTATACCACGTAGGACACCCAGTCAGCAGCCCTAACGAACTGGAGCGCATCGTGTGGCAAGGTAGGCTGACGTGGTGCCACGCGGGAAGCCACGCTTGTGATCTGCATGCCCGCAATCGGACGATCCGGGTTTGTTCCCGTGCGCACGGACAGTTCGAATCCATTTCCCCTTTAAACACAATCGAATGGCATATATCAAATCGCGATGAACAGTCTAGATCTTTTTTCTATTTAAACACGATAGGGTAGTCTAGATTAAATCGCGATGAATGGTCCAGATTCACTTTTTATTTAAACACGATCGGACGGTCCAGATCACATGCGATGAATGATTTAAATTAAAAGTAGATGGATATAAATAACTCTCTTCACACTAAATTCTAACCCTAGCTGCCAAACTCCCCTTGCCGGAGAAGAAGAGCTAGTCGTTAGGAAGGGAGTCGATCGCCGCCTGCTGTCGCACCGGAGCCACTTCCAACTGCCAAAATAGGTAAAAAAAAATTTGATTCGCTCAAAATTTAATTTTAAACACCTTCATAGCCAAATCAGAGCAAATGGACTGGCGGATGAACCAAAAACTGCAGAAAAAACCCGGTAGCACCCCCGCAGTAAAAAGCAAAAATCACTTCCAATGAAACCCTTTCCAATTCCCGTTTAATGTAATTTTTTCACCATTGTAATCACTATTCCTTTCTCTATAGGTTAATTGAAGCAAAACACCCAACCGCGAAGGTGAGCCGGCGGAGCTGCTGCACCGAAAAACTTTGCCGCTGGCAAGCTTCAGTTTTTCAACTTTTTTCTGCAAACCAAGTCCCTTTAACGTGTTTTTTTATAGAGATGGGTACAAAACCGGTCGAAATTGATCGAAATCGGCCGAAAATGGCCAACCCAAGGCAAACCGCTACCGCAGGCGGTGGTATTGTCACGAGTCGCTGTGTCAAAATTTTAGAACTGACCAAAAATGGTTTCTAACATTGATTTAGGATTTTTTGAGGTATTTCTAGGTACTTGAAGCATGTTTTAATTCTTGAAGAAAAATTCAGGGAATCTGGGGACCGCCAGCAGGCGCAGCTGAAAGTTTAGCATTTTGAACATCAATTTTAGTAAGAATTCCTTACCCTATTTCTTGTTATGGAATTGAAGTTTAATTATAAATAATCTGGTCTTTTGTAGAAAATATCCATAATTAATTATAGGTTACTAATGGAGGCATAACTGGTTATTTATTTGGTATGTTTAACTAATTGATTGATTTTACAGTTTGAATGCATGATAATATACTAAAATTAGTATGATGATGCGATTGTGTTTACTTGATGCATTTATTGCGTGTTTTATGTGATTACAGTCAAATTAGGAAACTGAAAATTAAAGGTAAATGAGAAATTATTTGATTAAATGAGTGGATAAACGGTAGCCTTACTGGATATCTTAGGAGATGGTGGACAAACTGGGTACATAAGGAATCATACCGTGAACGTTGCCTTATACCGGACGAGGTATCGAAATTTCGTATTTTGATGCTTATATTAAACGGGGTATAGAGACGGCTCGTTAATTGAAAATGTTAATAAAATTCACGCGTAGTAGGGATATCTCTATGGACCCCCATGGATACCACTAGGCTGATAAAAGAGAAAGTTGTTATTGTCGACTGATTGCGTATGAGATTATAATATTGTTTATATTATTGACTTTATATGTTGGTTTTGAAAATATTGCTATGGTTAGAATGCGGTAAATGATTTTATTTATGATAAACGAATTTTACTTAAATTAAGAGCTCTATTAGTTATTTTTATGATTTCTACTAATTTTTAGTTTTGTGTCGTTGAGTAGCGTGATATTCTTACTGGGGTAGTGTAGCTAACTCTTTCCATTGATTATTTCAAATAAAGAGAATCAAGATCCAGAGTCCGATCCACAAGAGGGTTGCGAGTAGGACGTTTAGTTTTTTTACCTTTTATTTATTTCTTTGATTATTGGTTACTCTTTTAGAATGTTGATTCCCGTATCCCTTTTGAGTATATTGAATTATTGTGTAAAGAATGTAAACCCTAACGCTATTATTTCACTTCCGCACTTAATTTATAATCTACTTCATTTCAAGTTCACGGGTTGTTACAAAAAAAAATATGTTATGACAAAATTGTTTTATTTGGAGTAATCATAACGAGTTAACATCAGAATTAACATTTTTATTCTTAAAAATATCTTAGAATTTATTGACATTGATCATGATCTTAGTGTTTAAAATAATTTTTTATTACATAAATGTAGTGATTTTAAACTACACACAACATTAATAATATTTAATATATTTTTTTTAAAATGGTATTTTTATTTTTATATTTTAATAATATTGTTGTAATACTAAATAATGGAAATGTTGTTTTCACTTTTATGATTGGACTTATTTTAAGTAACACAATCAATCAAATTTCTTAATGCCCACATTATATAAATATATTTTTAACAAACTAAATAAAATCTACTTTTTAAAAAAAAATTAATTCATAGCAAACAAAAAAAAAAAAAACAAAAACAAAATGGGTTGTAAAGGAAATTAATGTAACAATTGATTGTGATGTTGCATTTATTTAAATAATAATAATAAATATATTTTTTTTATAATAAAAAAATTAAAAAGCATGAAATATCACATGCATAACATAATCATCTTTTTATAGTTTGTACAAATTAAATGTTGCTTCCAAAAAGAGAGAAATGTAGGTAGACAGAAATTATGTTGATGTCAAGCAATACACAGATAAATAAAATTACATTAAAAATATATAAAAAAAGTATTTTTAATTACCATAATTTAATTTTGATGACAAATACTATCGTCATAAATGCTCTTAAAAGTTTGATGGCTCTTTGTCACCAATGTATGACATTGCAGTTTCATACATTGTCTCCAGATTAAATGCGTTCCTAAAAAAATAATTTTAAAATGTTCATTTTTTAATATATAAAAAAAAAATTATATTGTTTTACAGTATTTTATATAGATAAAAATAAACCCAACACAACATTATACTTTAAAATGTACAAATTAGAATATCATAATTTAAAATAATATAATTATTATAATTCGTGAAATAAAAATAATATTATAAAGTAAAATAAACTGAAAACCGAAGGTCCATCTTCGGAGGCATATAAGGGCCCGGACTGTATACTTTTGGGCCTGCAATATTAAACTTATGCCCATCGGACGTCAAGTGACTATTCAATCTACTTAATGCGAACCTGAGATCCGGGGAAACCATTTAACATAACCATTTTCATTTTGTTCCCCCAAAGTTTCTACTGTCCTTTTAATGTTTCGTTTTCTACCTGCAATCTCTGAAAAGTTTTCCATTTTCCCAGATTGAAAGGGAAATCCCGGTGCAAGGCAAGGTAAACAAATTATACACATATTTTAGTAGATGTTATTTAAAGGATTAACGTATTTGTACACTGTTTGGTATTGCCCTGGTCCTTGATTAATTATTTTAACTTTCGAATTTCTGGTTTATTTATTTGCTTTTCTTGATTAATGATGTTGTTATTGAGCTCGTAATTCATTAAGAATACCATTTTCTTTTGTGGGTGCATCGTTGGTTTTTGGTACTCCGAGAGTCTTGATGATGAATTCATGGGGGCAAGCTTCGTTTTAGATGTTGGAAAAGATTAAAGCTTTAAACGAGCTGTTTCCTCCTGGTTTGGCGGATTAGGAATTTGGATTGGATACGTAGATTTCTTCGATCATATTTTCTACGTTGAAGCCTGTCTACATTGTGAAAACCTAGTTCAAGATTCTGTATTCAATGCTGTGGTTGTATCTGACTATGTATAAGTAGGTAGGTTTTGGTAACTTGGGGCAATATTAACATGTCTTAATTACTCATTATCCTTAATCTTCATTATCTGGGACTATCCTTTTTGAGTAGCTGTTGTTTAATTTCGATGTTTAGTGTTCAAACTCGTAAACCATGTGTAATTCGATTCTTTAAAAAAAATCTGTTTATATGTTGGTCTACGGAATTAGTTTGGACTGGAGATGGGTAGTAATGACTAATGACTATGGTCACATCCCTGTCTTGCCACATGTGTCTCCTCTATGGAGGCAGTTGCTTTCGTTCTATCACTTTGAGCTTCGGCTCCGATCAAATTAAGGTGGTGAAAAAAATTCCTTTTTAGAAACTTCTCATTCTCATGTTTATAGTTTTTAGAAATACATTAAGAGGGTGATGCCACCTTTATTATCAAACCAAGTGCTAAGTTCCATGAAGAAGTGTGGATTAATAGTTGTTGTAACTTGTAAATTCAGTAGGAGATGTATGACATCTTAGTGAATGTACGAGGTTCTGTATGCAATATCCTGCAAACGTGGTTCTTAGTAGCCATTGGTTCAACACGGAGTTGGTGACATGTGAGGCAAAGTGGTGTCAGGCAAATTACGAATGTGCATGGGGCCAATATGATTTAAGGCTGTTTGCATGGTTATATGATTGGAAGATGTTGGAATTGAACGGTGAAACTCCGGCCATTATGCTGGGAGTGCTAGTAGTTTTAGAAACAGCAAATATATTGACAGTGTTAATTTATTTCCAAAAAAAAAAAATAATATTAACAGTGTAAATTGATTAAACACTACTTATTTTAGCTAAAGGTTGTGACATCCGATGGCAGGTTTCGGTAACTTGAACTATTGAAATTTATGAATATATGTTTGTCAAACCATGGCATTTCTTTCATATAGAGGCGGCAAAGCTTCTTTACTTTTTTCAGAGAGATCATTGAGAAAAATGAGTTCATCAGAATAGGATTCTCGCTCCTGTCTTCTGGTGCCTTTGATCAATAAAGGTTTATTGCCTATGTTTCACAAGAGCCTTACAGTGTAATGGCACTTGTGTGCTTCTTACCCCTTAGGAATCGTCTAGACAATTCTTTTTACATTCATTTGTGCATTTTAGAAACGACAATGGGCGTCTTATGTGTTGAATTTTCTGGATTAAGGATACTTTTGGATGCTTATTGAAAAATATAAATTTTTTATTACAATCCAAGAAAATACTATATATACAAGTTCCCTAAATTTTTCTCTGAGCATAAAATAGAGAATTCTTTTTTCTTGTTACCTATAGTAAAATGACCTGTTTGGCTGGTTGCAGTATGGGTTAAGAACATGAACTATTACTGTAAATGATTTTTTTTTCCTTTTTTGTTTCTGCAGATTGTGATATTTTCTTTTGGTTCATTTATTATTTATCCGGTTGAAATTGTTTCGGAGGGAATTATCTATGTTCTCCTAAGAAGGAATGGAACTAAAATAAATGAGTCATCTGGAGAAAATGGAGAGTTCTGCTTTGGCTGGAGAATTAGACCTTAACTGCACAGATGATGTAGAAGCAAAGGGTAAAAATCATGTTTATGGAGCGTCTTATACGATTCAAGGAGATTTGGACGAGGAAAGTAATCAGAAATTCACACCATCATCTTCTGATTTCAGACGGGAGCATTCATCATCCTTGTGTGATAAAGACCGATCCATGACACCTGAATTTAACAATGATGGTATGAAGAGGGCCAAATACTATGATGAGGAGAGAAGCTCGTCCCTAGTTAATGGAAATAATAACCAAGGTGAGATGGATGAGTTGCAAGGCAGTTATTTTCATAAATCTTCCTTTCAATATAAGACACAATCTTTCCGAAGTGAAAAGGAAACTGAAGATTATACTCATTCACAGGAATCTCCCCTAACAGCAGATGCCAACCAGGCAGAGGCAACAAAGAGCAAACTTGACTTGGACCCTCGAAAAAAATTCTCCCGAGATTGGAAGGTGAAGAATGATTGTTCCGAGAAATCAGAACACGAGCTTACTAAATCAGTTTGTAATGAAATGGAAGAAGCAGCTGATCACCAAATGGAAACATTGGTTTCTCGCCTGAGGTCACCATCATGCCATAGTCCATCTAAGGATGAAAACTATGGCCGCAAAGGAAATTTATCGACCAAGAGTATAAAACTAGACATGCCCGATTCTGTTTCACATACTCATCAGAATAGCCCCAGGCTATCAACATCACCTGTGGGTAAGCTAGACATGTCAGCTTCACCTGAGGATTCTCCATGCATGGATCAATCTCCAGGTTCCCTTATCCCAATGACTTTACAAAAAAATATTCCAGATTTATCGAATGCACCCATCTCACATGGAAGGAGAAATGGTTCTTCACCTGAAAGATCTGCTCCGGCTAAAGAAATTCCAGTCAAGGACTGTTTATCCCTGCCTGCTGGAGGCATATCTACTTACCCAGGTAAATCTGAGAGAAAGTCTCGTTATAAAGATGATTCTTCCACAAAACGGATATCTCCACCAAGAAGAAACTATTCACCTCAGGATCAACGGCGGCGGAAGAGATCAGCATCACGATCTCCCACACGGGGAAGGGATTTATCTTCTGGATACAGGAGAGGTCATCATGATTCATCTCCTTCAAGATCCTCACATATGAGAGATTATAACAGATCCTCTAGGTAAACATAGTGATCCTTCTTTTAATCTCTCTTTCATGGCCTTTGAAATTAAATCTCTGATTTATTATCTCGGGGGTTCTTTTGCTCTTTCAGATTAGTTTTATATTGTTTTAAGAACAGAAAGCTGTACCTCTTCCATCACATGCTAAACTTTGAATATACCTCAGTTAGCTAAAACCCGAAAAACATGAATGTCATAAATGCGAGTACTTACTCTTCTTTTATACTTGAGTGTCCTACATTGATCATATCGGACTCACTAAAGCTAGTAGCCTTTATTCTTTTGGCTACAGGAGAAGGCTTTCTCCTAGGAGAAGATCTCCTCTGGGACATCACTCTCATCATCACTCACCGAGGCGAAGACCATGGTCACCTCCTCCGAACAGGAGAACCGGCATAGGAAAACCTGGCAAAAATTTATTCATTGCAGGTTTTAGTTTTCTGACAACAGAAAGAGATCTGGAGAGGAAGTTTTCAAGGTTTGGCCGTGTAAGAGATGTCCGCATTGTTCGTGATAAGAGGTAACTGTATGATAGTGCATTTGTTGCTATTCAAAACTCGTGTTCAAATAGATATTCTCGAGTTCTTTTTGCCCCTTGAGCACTCAATCTTTGCTCAAAATCCTACTTTTGGGCACTCAACCGAGCAAAATAGAGAAGTGCACTTTATTGCACTCATATTAGGTAACCATTTTACATACTTGAGTTAAAAAGATTTTCACACATATATGAGCTTGTGTGTGTATATATGCATATTCAAACGACTATATATATGTGTGTTTTAAAAGATTGTCACAACCATATATGTGTTTGTATAAAAATCAGATTTTTACTGAATGTTTGCTGGGTTAATTCTTGGATTTGGTTTGGAGTTGCCTGCTTCACTTTCATTATTATACAAGTTGGTTATTGGTTACATATTTTTCTGTCTGCAAGGTCGGGGGATTCACGAGGATTCGGATTTTTAACCCTGGAAAGAGACGAAGATGCAGATGCTGCAATCCGAGCACTTGACGAGACTGAGTGGAACGGCCGGATTATCCTTGTGGAGAAGACGAAGTCTATGGGGCGCTGAGCCATTTACTGTTCAACTTTCTCTCGTTAAAACTTGTTTGCTCAGTTGAAACTTCACAGAATCTGACTCAATCAACAGCTTATACTTTTTTTTGCATTGAGAACACAAGCTTATACTTTTTCAAGTGATGATATTTTCTGCATGTATCTATTTTTATTAAACATTAAATAGTTTTTTTTTTATTAAGAACTGTTTAAATAAATAATTATTTTAATCGTAGTTTTGAAATGTACAACACAAGCTATATATACATATATATGTAGTATTATGTAAACATATAATTATTAAATTAGATATATAAAATTGACAAACAAATAAATGCAGTGAAAGTGAAAAATATAATTTGGCCAACAAGAAGATGATATCTAGTTTTTTTGTTCCTTTTTTTTTTTTTGTTTGGGTTCTTTTGAAGATGCGCAATAATGTCATATCTTTCATTTGTCATTTTTTAACAAAGAAAAGAGGGACCCAGCTAGAAAGCTTATAATACATATATATATATATATATACACTCACCCACATACATACAAATCAGCCGACCTAAAAGAATTTTTCTTGCGAGCTACGTTTTGCTTCTAAATATTTCTTTTTTCTTTTGTAACGAAAAGTTGTAGAGTCTGATCTAATTATTCCAATTACAAAATTTATATTTTTAATTAACATATTAATAAATTAAATTTTACTGATTTAAATATTATAATATATTATTAATTTTTTCATCATATATTTATAAAAAATAAAATATAAAATATTTTTTTTTCCTTTGGAGATGGAGTTGGGATATAATTCTTAACTTCATTTTTATATTTTATAATTTCTACCCAATTTTGCAATCGTAAATTATAGTCGGTATTTTATAATAAAATATCAAAGGAATAAATTAAAAAGTCATATATGTATAAATATATATTCAAAAAATAAATACATTTTAAATAAAAACTTTCCCAAAAAATTATAAAATTTTAATTTCTAAAAGAAAAATAGACTGCCTAAAAATTTATAATTATTGAGAAAATGAAAAAAAATAAATTATTGAAAAAATTATTTATTTGGGCCCACTATCTCCCTTCTTGGAAGCCGCCAACTTTAAAACGGTGTCGTTTATTTATTTACTTACTTTCTCTAAAATAAAATTTTCCATTTTGGCAACTCCATTGTCCTTATCTATTTATATAACTGTTTTAATTTTTAAACCATAACGTTAATATTTAATGGGTAAAATTAATATTATAATTTTTTTTGTTTATGTAATAATAAATTTAATTTAAAAATTATTTTTGTAGAAAATAAATGAGAACAACAGTCTAATTTTAACAGAGTAGATAATTATAAAGTTAAAAATATTAGGAACGAATATATAATAATTAAATGATATATATGTGTTTTGTGTATTTACAACCGCGTGAAATAATTATCTAAAAGTGATTAATAATTAAGAAATAAAGTAAAAGTCACTAATTATGATTTGATTAATTAAATGCAAATTAAAAGCTGCCATGAGTGATTGCTTGACGATTTCATTAAAATAAAACGTGTTTCTTGGCTAAGACGAAATTTCAAGCGTCGTCGTACGCGCACGTGTTATTATTTGTAGCCAATGGGACCCACTTTTAGGTACTAATCGAACGCATATTGAAAATTTCAATTCGACGTCGTATTTATTTACAAAATATAAAAAATATTTTTTATAAATATTAAAAATAATGTTAATTTCTTTTCTGAAATCATTAAAAAATTTGATTTTAACAAGCGAAACTTAATAATAAATAATATATTAATTATTAAAATAAAAATATTTTTAAAATGCATGACACGCGTATGTTATCCGTATATACACACAATCAACATCATCTATTATATATTCTAAAAAAAGTATGATGGATTATGTATTAAAATATTTTAGTAATTAATTATAAATATTTTTTTTTAAAAAAAAATTATTTATAAGTAAATATTTAAATATTATTAACAGTTTTGGCGCTGTTTATGGGGGTCAATTAGCTTGGCGGATTCTCTGTTTTGGGTCCTGCAGATTACAACAGTTGACTTTGTTTTCTGATATATCATCTATCTGTGAAGACTTTTTAACCACCTGCTCCTCCAGCTTCCAGTTCAAATATTTTCCTGATCTATTTTCCTTTCCTGATCTTCTCAGATCAAAAACACAACTTCGGTTTTCTTTCCCTTTTTCTCCCTATATGTTCTTCTGAATATCGGGTCTTGTTCCTTTATTTTCCTTTCCTGCAAATTCTCTCACTTTCTACGCCTGGGGTAAATCTGTTCTTCGTCAGAAAAGTGAATTTCTCTTCTGAATTCTGTCGTCTCCATTCAAAGTCAGTGGCTCACTCTGTTGAATCTCGTTAAAACTGAAATGGGTTGTTGTTTTTCCGACGGAAAAGGCTCGGACCGGCCAGAGAATGAGTACAGACCCGTAGCGGGCACCGGCCAGAAGCCATACCAATTCGTGGCTCCACAAACCAAACCCACCAACCACATTCCGGCTGCGGCCCGTCAACATCTGGCGGCTCCTGCGCATAGTCTAATACACGTTCATAGACAAGATACAATACTGGGTAAACAATTTGAAAATGTGAAGCTGTATTATTCCATGGGTAAAGAACTGGGTAGAGGTCAGTTTGGGGTAACTTATCTGTGCACAGAGAATTCCACCGGCAAGAAATATGCCTGCAAGTCAATATCTAAGAGAAAACTTGTTAATAAAAGTGATAAGGAAGATATGAAGAGGGAGATTCAGATTATGCAGCATCTTAGCGGGCAACCAAACATAGTTGAATTCAAGGGTGCTTATGAGGATAGGCAATCTGTGCATCTGGTAATGGAGCTCTGCGCTGGTGGTGAACTTTTTGAGAGGATAATTGCTAAAGGGCATTATAGTGAAAGAGCTGCAGCTTCTATTTGCAGAGCTATTGTGAATGTTGTGCATATATGCCATTTTATGGGTGTGATGCATAGAGATTTGAAGCCTGAGAATTTCTTGTTGTCTAGCAAGGAAGAGAATGCCCTTTTGAAGGCTACCGATTTCGGGCTGTCGGTGTTTATCGAAGAAGGTATAGTTTCTTATGACTTGCTTTTGTTGTTAACCTTGGTTATTTTTGTTAATATTGATTTGAATTGATAGTTTGAACTGGTAGATTGGATTGTTTTGATGTTGGTACGAGGCTAATTTCATGAGTTGTTGAGTTGTTCTCTTAAATTTCCTGGAGATTAATTCGCATAATTGGTTCATAATCACTCTGTGAACATGTTTCTGTGTTGGCTTTTTTACAATCTGTATAAACCTTTTACCTTGTATATTTAGATTCTTGTAAGCTTTTTCCATTTTTTTTAAAAAATACTTTCTGTGTTGGTAGTTGGCTGAAATTCACATGGAAAGTGAAATAATGAAAGAAGAATAAGTCTCTTTATTATTTTTATTATCAGAAAGGAAAGGATAAGCCAATTTATTTTGTTTTTTAAAGAGAGCAAAAACTCAGTGGAGTAGTTGGAAGCAGCACTAGTTGCCAATTTAGATGGTTGGTCAGCTTGTCTGTCAAAGTTTGACCAGTTAAGGGTCCAAAGCTTTCACCTTTTTACTTAGGAGGAGAGTTCTTTGATTAAAAGAACTTAAATCCAGACTTCTTTTAGGTGGATACAGGGTGAGATTCAAGCTCGACTTAGTACCAAATTCCACCAGAGGAGTCTCATACCATCTAAACTTCGTGCTCTTAGCTTTTTACGTGTAGGTAGCCAAGGCAACAAATAAATTTTGATAGGAAAAGTTTTTTGATCCAGTTGTATAATTAAACTGACTGTTTGAGTATGTCTCACATAGATGATGATGCTTGATTAGAATTTTTTTTTCAACTTTTTTTAACGGGTCCCCTTACTGGTTGCAAGTTTGTGTGGATACTACCTCATTATTACTTATTTTGTTGATCTTCAAGCTACTTCCTTGATGGTTACCTAAACATTTCCTGTATAATTTTGTCACCTCCCCTGAGATTCGCAAGACATGACATATTGACAAAATATTGGCTAAGAAATAAAATCAAGAAGTATTCATGTTTGACAAGGAAGTTTTGCTTTTGCAAGTTGGATATAAAGTTGGGCTCATGGTCTACATACAAAATTTGTAGTTAATTAGGAAAACATCAATCTTAAACTTAGACTGAGTTGTTTTTGATTATTTTCTTTCCAGGAAAGGAATACCAGGACATTGTTGGGAGTGCATATTACGTTGCTCCTGAAGTATTACAACGCAAATATGGAAAGGAAATTGACATTTGGAGTGCAGGAGTTATATTGTATATTTTACTAAGTGGTGTACCTCCATTTTGGGCAGGTAATAACATAGAACTACTTCATGAGTCTTAATAGTTTATCAGTTTCATATTTTTCCTTGCTTTTCTTCTCTCTTTCTTGGTATAAATGTTAACAAAAAGTCTCCATTTCGGAAGATATATCTTTTCATTGATGACTTATCTTCATAAACCACCAATGCTGATGTTTGGATGGGAATTGCAGAAACAGAAAAGGGGATCTTTGCAGCTATACTAGAAGGAAATATTGACTTTGATAGTGATCCATGGCCAACCATATCAAACAGTGCCAAGGATTTGGTCCGCAGAATGCTGACGCAGGACCCAAAACAGAGGATCACTTCAGCTCAAGTTCTTGGTATGTTAATGATTGCGCCTTACCGTGGAGTAACTTATCGAAAGTTTCCTTCAAGCCTTTCTCAGTGTTGTCTTTAAGCCCCAATAGGGTCTTTCATTTTTCCTTTTAAAGTTCAAACTTGGCCCTGCTGGTTTTCTTGCTGAAATATATTCTGAAGTTCTTGTATGTACATTTATTCAAACAGAGGACAGAACATTATGTATGCCATAGCTTTAACATCTGTCACTTCTGAGTCACCTTGTTGTTAATTGCCTGTTTTTTAATTACTTAACTTACATCACGTGGCAGTGCATTTCTTTTCGAACTAAATTCTAGAGTAATGTGGTTCATTCAGAGCACCCTTGGATTCGAGAAGGTGGAGATGCATCTGACAAACCAATTGACAGTGCTGTTCTTTCTAGGATGAAACAATTCAGAGCAATGAACAAACTAAAGAAACTTGCACTAAAGGTAAGACCAATATCATCATGCTTATCCAGGGAGAAGAAAAAAAGAACAAAGAATCATCAGTGGATGATATTCCATCATGTGAATTAGAATGTACTTCCTTTGTAGGTCTTGATCAAACATGACTGTCCTTCTAAACCTTTTAACTCATGAAAATAATCACAGGTCATCGCAGAAAATCTCTCAACAGAAGAAATTCAAGGGCTCAAGGCAATGTTTACTAACCTGGACACTGATAAAAGTGGCACGATCACCTATGATGAACTGAAGACAGGATTAGCTCGATTAGGATCAAGTCTTACGGAGGCTGAAGTAAAGCAACTCATGGAAGCTGTAAACTACTAATCTCTATATTCCTTAACTTCTGTTTATTACTGTGCTTTCATGTTAACTGAAGACTTGATTTTTGATTTCTGCATTCAGGCTGATGTGGATGGAAACGGGACGATTGACTACATTGAGTTTATCACTGCAACAATGCACAGACACAGGCTAGAAAGAGACGAGCATCTTCACCAAGCTTTCCAACATTTTGATAAGGACAATAGTGGGTAAGTCTTTTTACATCAACCTCATATCGGATAGATCCAATTATAATGACTTGCATAAAACTACCAAGTCAACATAGCTTGTATTTTACTGTCAGATCAATTAAAATATTTGGCATCAAATACAATAGTCACTCTAGATTTTTCTCATTCAAACATGCACACTTCCTGTGACATCGAGCTCTACAGAATTAGGGAGTCGACTAATGCTTCCCAATTACAGTTAGGAGTCAAGTTTAAGTTTTCAGATTCTGCTTGTTTCATTCTGAGAAACTTGATTTTATCCAACTTTGCAAAGGCTTCATGAGACTTTTTGGCTCCATGTATTCCTCGTCTCACGGGTGTAGAAGCCGTTAAAACACTTTGCCTCAAATACATGAATTATAGTGCCACTCTGGAACAGGTTTCTGTAACTTCTTTTCATGTAAAGTTGTAAACTGAAAGCAATAGCCAAAGCATATGATTACCATGAAAATTTAAAGAAAGCCATGATCATGATTGACATTTCTTTTTGGGTGCTTATAAGTAATTTTAAGCATCATGGTAAAATTTACCACCTTGATAATGCAATAACCAAGCAGTACTTGTTATGTGCCAGTAAGGAGTTTAGTGCAGGAAAAAGCACCTTAATCAAAATATGTATTGTTCTTTTCTCTACAGGCATGATTATATGCTGTTCTAAATCAAAACCTGGATCTTTTAAGTTGATCAAACCAACTAGTATTTACACGATTTCTTTTTTTTTTTTTTTTTTTAAAGAAATCTCAGATAACCTCTCAGTCTTAATTAGATAACCTCTCAGTCTTAATTCTTGCAGCTTCAAGTATTGGAAATTCTTATATTTGTATTGCTTTTCAGATTCATCACAAGAGATGAGCTAGAAGCAGCCATGAAAGAGTACGGGATGGGCGATGATACTACAATTAAGGAGATAATTTCTGAAGTTGACATAGACAATGTAAGCCGGTTTCTGGTCTCAAAATCTTTGTTCTTCTCATCTCGCAACTCATCTATTTTCTATGCTTTCTACAGGATGGAAAAATTAACTATGAGGAGTTCTGTACAATGATGAGAGGTGGAACCCAACAACAAGCAAGTCTATTCTAGATCATTAGCAGTTGTTAATGATTCCATAGAATTTCCTAAAAAAGCTTACTTTTGTTTGGGTCAATTCTAAAATTTTTCCTTGAATGTTTTATGTGCATAAGTATTGACCCATCTTCGTTTACTTTAGTTTCTTCTTTTTTCGCCGTAATATTATTAATTTTTTGTTTTCCTGCAATCTTTCAGGAGTTCATGTTTTAATGTTAGTTTCATTTGAACAAAGAATTCATTTGCTGGATTTCTGTATGATTCATCACAATGAGGGTTTGCCTGAGATTGAGCTAATTAATTTTATTCACTTCATAATTGGAACTGATTAATTTTATTTGTGGAATTACTATTCAAGAATTTACTGTTAATTTAAAGGAAAATTATTACTTTGCTTCTCAAACTATCAATTAGATCTCAATTTCGTAGGACCAAGAAACTACTCTATATATATATATATATATATATATATGCATATATATTCTTAGATGAGATGGGGATAATTATTTTGAGATGAAATGGAAACTGGCACACAAAATCAAGCAATCCAATTCACATGGTCAAAAAGTAGATATGAACAATTCAAGTCTTTACTATACTAACAATATACACATAAATGCATATATGTACACAGATAACACGCTTCTTTTAGTAACTATCTAACAGTGCGTATATATATACATGCATATATAAACTACTCTTAAAATATTAATTCCACCTTACAGTGTTTTCAATTTTTTTGAACCCGTAGAAACTTGAATCTTTTTTCATGAGGGTGATAACAAAATCCACATTTATATTTACCAGCATATTTCTCTCTCGTAAATATGAAACTTTGGTAAATTTAAAACATACTGCGTCATAATTAAAAAAAAAATTATTACCATCACACAATCTTAAGAAGCCATAGTTAAGACTTGAAAAAATCAATATTTACCAAGACAAATTCTTCATTGTTCAATATAAATATCATCACACAATCTTAAGAAGAGCCATAGTTAGACTTGAAAAACAAACTTCTTATTGTCATTTATCAATACTTTAACTTCATTACATTCAAACATAGCTTAGATATAAAATTAGAAGAACATCCAGAGAGAGCAAACAACTTGATCCTCTAGGCAAGGAGCAGTTGAACTATAACATAAAGAAACCACACTTGACAGTTCAAGAAATCAAAGAGGACTTAGAAACCATGAATCTTGATTTGGTCCTTCTTCACAATCCCAGCCTGAACAAGAAAGTGAGAAACGTTCTTCCGCTGGTCACCTTGAAGCTGAATTATCTTACCCAGCTCTTTGTCCTGAACAACATTCCCATTACAGCAGAACTCCTTCTTCAGGTCCTTGAGGATCTTCTCGTAGCTGAATTGCTTCTTCAGACCTTGCACTGTCGTCAGGCTCTTCTTTCCATTCCTCTGTTGTATACGAATATGAACATAACCTTTGGCTCCAGGTGCATCAGTGTCTTTCGCGTCTGCAAATGGGTCGAAGGTAGTTGGGATCTGGACGTCTATGTCAACCATGTACCTTGCTTTGTAGGAACTTGAAAACTGTTAAGACCTGAAGTTTAAACAGCTGCTCTCGCTTGATCCGGTTGTTTGATACGCTCTAGTGCTGCCAAGGACAAGAAATCAAACATTAGCTTCCATATCTAGCTATAAATATGAACCAATTTCAAAATTTAAAGTTGCAAAAAAAGAAAAGCATTATTTATTAGTTTAAGATGCTCACCCCACACAAAAACCCATCACGCTAAATTTGCAGATAAAAAATCACCTCTCCAGTTGTATATAATAAAATTTAAAGGTTTAACCAGACTATACATATATATACATATATTAGTTTAAGATGCTCCCCCCACACAAAAACCCATCACGCTAAATTTGCAAATCAGACATCATCTTCTCACTTGTATGTAATAAAGTTGAAAGGTTTTAACCAGACTATTAATAGATTACATTGTATACAGTTAGTCAAACCCCCATGCAGAAATTGTGCATATGAGACACAGATCTCATCAATGATCCCCACAAATCACTGAAAATGGAAATATCTGATTTAACATTAGATTTTAACTTCTTATCTCACGTTGGAAACTAGAATTTGAAATACAAAGGAAGCATGTTCTAAGTCTGGTTATCATGAATACTAACATCCAACAAACGCAATCAACATGGCGATACGAGGAAGCAGCAATCAAGAAGGAAACCGATTAGCAATCAATAAAATTTTTTTCCCGTTGACCATATTAATATATAGATATTGTATGTACACGTTACAAATCCTAAAAAACGGGATGCAGATGATAAATTTAGGTGACATAAAAAGATATGCCTGGATCATCCAAGCAAGTTTGTCACAAATCAAACAGATAATATTGAGGAATCCTATGAGTTCTACAAACCAGCACAAGGAAAACTCATACACAATTTAAGCAAATAATCCCACACGAAAAATACATGATCAATCAATAGATGAGAATAAATCTCATCCAAAATAAATCACCATCACAAAGCATAGAGATTGGAATGAGAAAAAAAAAAAAAAAAAAAAAAAAAAGGCAACCGATTTGAGCTTTCGCATTGAAGAAAAGCGCTGTACGTACCTCAAAGAAAAAGAAAGACCCAATTCAAAGCTCCCGAAGAAATATGATGAGAAGAGGTTAGAAGAAGAGAGGTGTATATATAGAGGCAGGAATGGCGGTCGAGTCTGAGCCACGAGATTTAACCATGGTTAAGCTGAGCTGGGTCCTTGAAGGAAAGGAGTAGGTCGGTTTGTCCACGTGGACGGTGGCGATGAAGAGACGAACGTGATCATAATTATTATTATTATTATTATTCTTTTGTGAAGTAGGAATAATTATCCAAAGGCATTTCTCTTTTCTTACGCGTACGAGCAACGCACTCCTCTTTCATTCAAGTGCTTTGGAATAAATTTTTGATATTTATTTATGTATTTTATATTTATATTAAAAAATTCGGATAATAAAAAATAAAATGACGTACAAAATTAGAAAATAAAAATTTAAAATTAATTGATTGTGAATTTTGAAAATGTACGTGAAAGGATAAAGTGGAATGGGTTGGAGATGATGAAGGATCCAGAAAAGCTAAAAAAGCCGGGCCCCATTTGATAGGGTGTTAAATGGGATGTTGATTTTAGTTTTTGACTCTCTTGAAAATTCTATCCCATGTCTCATGTTTTTGACTTAACCCATCTTATTTGTTTACAGCATATATATAAAATTAAGTCAGGTAATAAAACTACATTAATTAATAAAATATTATTATTAAATTATTTTATTTGTTTTTTCACTGCCTATATTGACTTTCTTTCCATCATATTTTATGACATTGGATATGTACTTTCCGCAGCCTAAAATGTATTTTTTTTTGGGCCAAAATGGTTTTTAACTTCAATATAATAAATTTTACAAGTGCAAACTAGTATTTTATTTATTTATTGGTTAATAATAATAGGCTAAGTAATTAAGCATATCTCCAATAACAATAGGACCATACGACTAGTCAGTGAAAGGAAAACCCATTAGGACTTCAAGCACAATTTAGTCTTGGTTGGTAAATAGACTAAAATTCAATTGAGTTTCCAAAAAGCATATATATAATTGTATGACCATTGAGTGCACGAAAGCTAACACAAACAAAGTTATTCGGGTATTATCCTGTTTCAATTGTTCAGGTATTACTGCCAACCACTCCATTCAAGTAAAAAGAAACTAGACCTAGTTACATCAAGAACCTCCATGCATATACACTGGCTTAACTGGTACCTCTACAAAATAGGGACAGAAAATAAACATACGTACCTTTACAATTTACCATATGATACGGCACACAGCAGGAAACAGGTCCACAGTTCATCCCACATTTGGGCCAAAATACAATGTTAGTAATAATGTAGTTTCAGCTGTTAAAACTAACCCGAACCAAAATTTATGTGCTTGGATGATCTGGCATGCGTTCGAGATCCATTTTAACTTGATGAATTGTCCATTCCATATTTTCCAGTTTCTGTGAAGAAATGCTTGCGTTGAGATTGACAGAGATATGAATGAAGAAAGAATCTTTTGCGAGATTGTGTTTAGGGTTTTACCTGTACAATGTCGTGGTACTGCCTTGCAATTGTGTCAAAGTGGGGATCAACACCTTGGTATTCACGAAGGCGGGTAACCTGATTATTTTATTTTATTTATAAAAAAATACAGAACACAAGTTGGTCAGTGGAAGAAAACATCAGTAGCTAAAATTATACAGCTTGTTGGACAAAGATTTATTGTTATACTTGCATTGGTAACATTCAGATTTCACCAGATTATTCTAGGACAAACACTGTCCACTTTGTCCAATATTAGAACATGCAGCATTGACAATGTTAACCAAATCTCATTTGGCGAAAAGAGAAAAGAACATTCTCTTTTCACCATGCTTAAGTCATACGGGACAGTCCCGCTCACTAAAGTTTTTCCAGAACTTTGAAATACTGGAGAATGCTATGACACCTTCTTGACTTTGAAGATTATCGTAGTGGAAAGCAAAAAAGAACAACTAGTATACAGACTTAATTTCTTAAAGAAAGAGAGCACAAAAATTAAGGACTCAACCGCTTTGTTATAAGCAATAGAAGCTTCCTCTGTAGCCTCAACAAGATACTTCCTGAAAACAAGAGTAAGATTGATCAGAAACCCATATTAATTTTATTGCTATGAATAATCAATTGCTTCTCAACATTGATTACCTTATTTTATGTAGGGCTGGTACTGACTCTTTAGTGTAAGTTTCAAGAAGAAGAACATGTTCCAAAACCCTGAAAAAAATAAATGCACATATCATAAGCTATTATAAAAGATGATAAACCTTGCGTAACCGATATGATCAGCATATAGAACTAATAAGAAAAAGCATGGACTGAAAAACTGTTGCATACAATGGAGAAGATCAGCCTTGCTCAATTGTTTCTTTTTATGATGTATAGAGGGGGTGGGGATTATTGAAGAAATGTGCTTGAAGTAATAGGATGTTTTAAGTTAGTTAAACTAGATAAATTTTGATCTCGAAGATAAGTAGTCAAAATGCTGATTGCAAAAAATAAATAGTTATTTTCTGTGAGAAACTAAAAACATAAATTAATTACAAATATTTTATTATAGAAATTTTAAGTGAATATCAAAAGGGTAGTTAAGTAAATTACAAGAGAAAAAATAAGATCATAAAAAAGTGAGAAAAGGGGTGCTTGTTTCAATCTTCTTAAAGTTACTTTAAAATCCTAACAAGCACCCAGGTTTTCATGTTACCAAATGAAAAGATGGACAAAAAGTGCTTTTAACTGCTCAGCACCAAACAAAGAAATCCCAAACACCTTCACCATTTCTATGAGGCAAGTTAAAGTGAAATTTTTGTGCTTTAAGTCCATATAATTTTTAGTCTCAATGAGCTTTATGTTCAGAATGCTTTAAGCCTAAAACATATTCTGATAACTGACTTCTTTACCAAAAAGCTACCAAGTTCTTAGTGAAAATATGAGCTTTAGGCTAAAATTTCAGTAAAATGACTAACACGAAAAATTAGTTACTCTTTGAATTAAGAATTATCCAAGTGTCATTTTGTTCCACAAGTACTTAGAGCAATTCTGTCACGAGAGGATCCTATACTGGATATATTTCAACAATAAGAGATATTTATGTAAGTATGATGTTTATAAGTTATTAAGGTATTTAACTTATTTAGAAATAATGAATTATAGGCTTATTATCAATATAAGTTTTTTATTTTCTATTTAGTTAGAATATAATAGATTATTCAATTAATTAGCTCGTCTTTCTATTTAACAGATTTTTTATTTTGATTGTATTTTGATGCCTATAAATATGGTATCCCACTTTTGATTTGGTAGACTATTCATATGATAATTAATACAAATATTTATTGATTTGTGATATATGAGATCTTTCTCTAAATATTGTGCTCAACTTTTCTTTATCCTATATTAATTTATTATTTAAGAAAAGATAAGAAATAGTGGTAGAGTTGTAATCTTTCTATTTTGATAAGAGATATAGTGATCCAAGATAATGGTTGAAGGGGCTAAAACTCCTTAAGTTAAAGCTTTTTTAAAAAGGGGGTAGTACTCTAAAACTTCTTATTCTGGCTAAAAACTAATGAACTTTTACCACTTTCCATATTCATTCAAATTGTCTATAACCTTCTTTTTTTCTTTACAAAAATGTGCCTTAACCATCTTGATCATTAGAAAAAAAAAATCCAGACACGCACTACCTGTGTGACAAAAATCAAATCATCAAAATTAAGCTAGCATTAAGATGACTCATTAAATGATTGAACTATTTACTTATGTATAAGAGGACTCCTTGACAAAATCTTTTAAATATAATAGATGGTGCGTCCTTTCAGTTATCCAAATACTTTTCTGAACCTGATCCAACTAACTTATTGTCAATGAAGCATCAGTAGCATGAAACAAACTAAAATGAAAAAGATATGGTGACAAACCTTAGTTTTGCGCTCATGGTCTCGCACCTTTTGCACAGCCAAGTTTTATGTAGTTCATCCTACAAGGTATATAGAAGATAGACTTAGAATTCTCTCCAAGAAGAAAAAAGATGAAACCGTAATAGACTTTGATGAAGATATGAAATTAAACTTCTAAACTATTCAAAAAATTCATATTGCCAATGCTTACATATTTATGTTGATGTTGCAACTTCAAATCCTTGACAAGCTTAATAAGCACTCCAAGTATTTGTTCTAGGACCTTCTCACGAGAAAATTCACATGGCATGACAAAGGAAAAGGTATTCAGTTTAGAAGCATGACAATAAACAAAAATTTCTGACCGCAAGAAAATGTTTCTCAAGGACAAATGCAGAGGAGATGCCTAGAGAAGTAAGTAATTGTACAAAAATCAAAAGTTTTTCCTATTCACCTACATTGTAATATTCTGCAAACTTCCTATCTGCAGAGTATAGGTCCTCCCTCAGAGTTGCTTCTTCCCTCTCAATCTCCTCAATAATCAACTTGACCCTGAAAAAGGAAGTATAAATGCGGTCAAATTTTGTATGCACTGGGTGATGCTGAAAACAAATTGAGAAAACAGTTCAGAACACTATAATTTCTCACATCTGATTAAGCCCCACATTCCACAAAAAAGAAGAAATGGATGGATGAATGAGCCAAGCAGAAATACAAAAAATGGCATGTGAAAAACAGTACATGATTATTTTGTTATGAACTGTTATAAAGAGTTTTTGTCAGTAACCTTTCACCTCAGGCAAAGAAAAGACAGCAGATATGTTGTGAGCTTAAAACAGAAAAAAACAAGAAAAGACAAGATTTTCGCTAAATGATTTATTTTCAGGCTACAAACTGTACCATCTTATACTGCAAATACAGGACATAAACACGGCTGCATCTTGAATCAGTCCTCAACTTCTTTTTCCTCTTTTATTAATTCAGGATACCACAAAGACCACATATCAGCATATTTTAGCTTTTCAATAAAAAAGAAAAAATGTAACGACATCATCACACCATAACTGGCTTTATAACTTTACAGCATATCATTTGCAAAGCATATATCATTTTTCCATCTCAAGGAATGCAAGAAAAATGTAAAAGAAAAGTAAATGAAACCTTTCTGGAAGACGAGCACTTGAGTTTTGATTTCCAGATGATGAGTCTGCGATAAAAGAAGGGAGAATAATAAGCACAGAATCATTCTATATAAACAGGGAAGTGTAAATGAGACAATCATTCTTTTAACAAAATGTAGCATAAATGTGACAATCATTCTTTTAACAAAAATGTTTATTGTAGTTATATAATCTATATTTCAAATTAAGTGCCTCTCTTTGAGTTATACAACCTATATTACAAACTAAGTGTACTAAAGCATCCTCCAAAAAGAAGATCACTCTGATTTATGCATTTGCATAGTTAATCTGAACTTTGAATAAGTGATAGCATTAAACATACCAGATCTACAGACAAATGCATGCAGCAGACATGGGAACAATCATAAATATCCTGAATGAAGTTGCTATCACCTAGTGGTGGAATAAATATACACCCAGAGATAATTTAGAGAGAATAAGATAGATGACAGCCAAAATACCTACCAATATCATCAATAATACAATCAGCTAGCTTATCACACTTGGCTTTCATTCGAGCTTCAATCTCACTGGAAAGAGACATCTGGTAGTTGGTCATATCCTAAATCCATGCAATCAGAAAAAATTCACATAAGTTCAAATCATATTCTAGGAAGTAATAGCCATTTATACACCATACATGCTAACAATATTATATTGCAAGCCATCACTGCAGGTAATAGTACCATGGATAAAGGTGATTGTTGGAGCTGAGCTTGCCATAGATAAGAAGGTGTTATTCCAAGAAAGCGATTAGGAACACCACCTACACTGGGTTCCCCATCATTAGAACTAATGCTCGTTCCACCCACAGTGCTATTAGCAGAACTATTTGTATAATTTACAGAGTTTGAGCTTGAACTGATTGTAACATTGGTACTTGTGCTATCAAGAGAGCTTCGTGACATTATACTCCATTTTTCAATTTCTTCCTCATGAATTTCACCATCTTTTGATATAAGAGGAAGCCTCAGTCTCTGAGCAGCTTCTGCAACAACCAACCGGTGCTCTAGAGTCTCATAAACCTGAAAACCATAATACAGAATGGTACCACTAGCTGGATTTACCAAACAACAATAACTAATTGGGAACAAAAAGAAATAAGAAGATTTGACTATCCCAGTAAGTCAGGGTATATTGAATAACCGGCATAGTTTGGATTACTGTCCGTCTTAGTTCCACCACAAGAAGCCATCTTAACAAGCATCCCATGCAGTAAACATAGATTGCAAAAATTTATCTAATAATTTAATCCGTCAGCAAAAGCTAGGACTATTACAAAACAACTATTATATAACATGGCATATTTCTCTACTTCAAATTTTTAAGAACTATAATGAAAGTTATAATTGTCAAGAATCACAATTGACAAATGCATACAGATAATACAGCTTTTTTTTTAGTTGATTGGGAAAGCAAAAATATGGAGGTTTATGGATTAAAACCTGGGGAGAATTCTTCAAGCCAAGTTGCAGATATAGACCCTGCACATCTCGAACTCCTCCATGGTTAGCCACGGAAACAGCCTGTTGATACTCTTCCACCATGGCAATTGCTTCGCAATAAATGGCCTACATTCAACCAAACATACTCATAAGAGTCCAAAGACCATCAATTGTTGAAATTCCAGGTAATTCGTTGTAATATCCAGTAAACTCTCAAATCCGGACCCCTAATAGCACATAACCGGGTTTAAATCACACTACGAAACATATATCTAAAAGATAGGCGATAAAAGCTACTAAGCAAATCAACAAGCACATAGCGAAAATATGGGGAAAAAAAAAACACAAACAAGAGCATTACCATTGCTTCCAAGTATCGCAATCTCTCTCGTGACATCTCCTCTCTAGCCTGCAATGTCCATAAGTAACAAGTATTAATCTGATTAGGTCAACAAGAAGCCCAATTCTGAGTTTTTTAAATCTTAATAGAACCTGCATTTTACCGCAACCAACAGAAAAGGAACAAGACCTTCGGAAAAATTAGAAAAAATGTAGAAACTAAAAGGACAGAGAAAAAGAGAGTACAAGTTGGAGATCATAGTAAGCGGATTTGGAGACCAAAGATCCATCGGGAGCCAAGCAGTGACGCTCCAGCTGATCGATCACCTGACTAACATCTGCTGGTAGGTTCTGCACTCCTACTTGCAGTCCCTTCACCATCTGCTGGTAACTGATCGCTGATGAAGACGTTGATGACGGTACAAAACGACGTCGCTTCCTCTGCGGGTATGAACTAGAGATTCAAAAACTGAATTCAAGGGCCGGCCTTTTCTCCATTTGAAAAAGTTGAAAGCAGCAGGAAAATGGATGATGTATGATTTTACCAAAATACCCCCGGATTATGGGCATTTTAGTAAATGGACGGATCTCGCTTAAAGCCAATATAAAAAGGACAAATTCGTATTTTCCATGTCGGCTTTCTTCATCGCTAAATCGTTGATAGACTGAGTAGTCTTCGTCTCTCTCGATCTAGCTTCTGTTTTCTTTTGCAAGTGAAAATCTGTTGGAAACTGAAGAATTGGATGGAAAAGAAAATCGAGGAAGGATTTAGCGAATTCTCTCGAGAAGCTTGATTTGAATCCCTGTTCCAATTCCAAACCCAAGTCTCTTCCTCTCGTCTCTTCCACATCCTCGTCGTCATCATCGTCCAGTAAGTTTCTCTCTGTTTATGTATACTTGCGTGCTTTGTAGATATGCGAATATATGGTTTTCTATCTTTTTTTAGCTGGACGGAAATTGACCGATGGCTAATGTGGATGTTTTTTGTTAGAATTCATCAGACCTTAAGGTGTTACTTTCCTCACTATATCTTGTTTGTACTTCTTGTTATATTCTTAAGTTTCCTTCAAACCAAACATGCTTTTCTGAATGCGAAAATACCCTGAACATGTGTATGTACATCTGTATAACCCTCATAATTTCTCTTATTTCTCTTTCTCTTTTTGTTTTCCGTAAATCATTGCATAAAATGTTATTGGGGCTTTGGTAGTAAAAATTTTTAAATTGATTTTTGTTGATGACAGGTATTCGAACTGGGAGGACGAAGCCTCCAAATTTAGTGAGTTTATGTCTCGGAGTTGTTGGCAAGCACTTGGAGGATATTATTCCGCACTTAGATGATATTGCAACCGGCTTTCCAGCTGACATTAAGGTTGGGAAATGGAAATTTTTTCTCCATTCTTTAAGGATTTGTGGTTCTGCTAATTAATTTGGTTTCATAGTTTGAAAGAGCATGGAGGTGATTCTCTTATACTTTCATTTTTCTTCATGGTTGTGTTTGGCACTTTTGTGTTAAATATCTCTTATTATCATGTGGGTCAGTGCACCCCAAAATGTTGCTTAGTAACTTGGAGATGGAATTGTAAGAGCTGCAAAAGTTGTGAGCTCTATATGTGTGATTTTCGAAATTGCAAGTAGTTGTTAAGCATCATTTGCCAATCTGGATGACAAAATTTTACCTTGTCCTTAGTATTCAAACAACGCGGAGGAAAAGAATTTTTTTGGGCAAGGAAAAGATTGTTTAAGTCCATTTGACTGTGGCTGATTTGTTTAACTCAGATTGGTTTTTCTAAAGCTCATCTAACCGCCCTGATTGTCATGACCTACATGATATACTGCTATCCGCACTAGCACATGTAAAAATAATATTTCTGTTGTTCTACATGTTTGGGGAACTACTAAGAGTTTATTGAAATTCTTTGAGCCGTTATTTTGTGCAACAGATTGCAGTAGCTGCAATTGCCAGAAGAAGAAAGCTACTGAATGATGACATCATCATCGCTTTAGCCGATAGTTCTTGGGAAATTCTTGATGTGTGTGGTTCAGATGTTTCTGATTCTGGGTTAGCAAAAATGGCAGGAATTTGCAAATCTCTTCGTGCTGTGGATATAAGGTATGATAGTTAGACAGTTTGTTTTGAGGCTACCTAACAGTAAAGTAAACTATAAGATATTTCTAACATGATTAGAGAACCAGTTGATATGGAACCCAACATTGAGGGGAGGACTGTCCATTAGATATGTTCATGTGCACTTTATACAGATTTGTTGCTGTTAATCACACTTGTATTTGCATGTGACATATTACAGGCGTCCATGCACAAACATGTTATTATAGAAACTTGATAATCTAAATCTTCTAAATTGAATATCATTTATGAGACCATAAATAGTGGAATTTTTGTAGGTCAAATATGATATGCCTATGGATGGTTTATATAATTGGAAAACTTGATTATGTTTACTTGTCAACCTTACTGTCACACTGTTCCATCAGATAAAATCTTCAAGTACATGTGCTAACTTTTTGCCCAATTGATTTTTGTGCAGCTCGTGCAATCAAATTACTTCTGTGGCTGTCTCTGAACTCGTCCAACAATGCCATTCATTGGAAACTTTAAGATGCGGGTATCATCTGAAACACATTGTACACGTAAAATTTGCTGCAAAAATTTTTCAGCATGCATCTTACTAGTGTCATCTTCTTCTTCTTCTTCTTCTTCCCACGACATTAGAAAGCCATGGACATCATTTTCTTGCCTCTCGATCTTCCATCAATAGGAAAGTGTAGGAGCGAGACTACCTCTGTGCTAATCAAAGTTCTAGACCTTAGTACATGTTCATGATTAACATTTATATTCACTCAATGTCATGACTTAATGTTAGAGTAGAGAGGCTTGAATGAAGAGAGAACATTTTAGATAAACAAAGGAGAATGACCAGGGCTTTTAACTAGAGGTACAAACTTTATAAACAGGCAATGAACCAAAGTAATGTTTGCAGAGGGTGCCCAAGGAGTGAGTTCACTGCACGTAGTTGCTTGAGCATATTTAAACCGAAGCTGAAAGATGTGGCTGGAGATTCTTGGGAGGAACTTGATGCCACTGACATTGGTCATGGTGCACAATCATTACGCTGGCTAGTTTGGGTATCGATTTATCCTTTATAGTAGATTGCAATTTCTTTTTTGATAACATAATCATGTCACTGCCTTTTTACAATTTGTTTTTGCCCCCCAAATTGGAACTATCCTGAATAAGTTGCTTCCTGCCTACTGTTTGTTAATTTTTCCCCTAATGGACTATATTTTTCCACAGCCAAAGATAGATAAAGATTCAATGGAAATGCTTGCCACAGAATGCCCAAGAATTATAGTAAATCCAAAGCCTTCCCTGTTTGGTTTCAAGGGAACTGAAGTACCCAGAGAAGCATTATCAGATGTTGCATTGGATGATCCTTTTGTGAAAGATATTGATCCAAAAACATGGCTTGTATGTGGCTTTGTACCAAAGGCCATATCCAAATTTCCTTCGAGCCCCAACGAGCTGTCCATGGCAGAAAAATTTAGACTTGCATTTGTGGAAAGGGACACTCGTTTGGCGCCAAAGCGTGCCAAGAATGCAAGGCAACATCAGCGGCGTGCTGAGAGAGAATGGATGATGACAGATACAACAGCCAAGGCAATGGCTTTGGCCTCAAAGTCAAAGGTGATCAAATCACTGCGAAGTAGAAACTAGAGATGGATGCTTCTTTGTAATGTAACCTATGATAAAAAACAAAAAAAAAAGGAACCAAAAAAGAGAATACAGATCCTCAAATTTCCTTTCTTTCTTGGATAAGAGGGGTATGCCTGGATCCAAGGTATAGGATCTTTTTATGTTAAAAAATGTGTTTGGGTTCTCGATTCTATTATTGAGTTAGAAGCATTGGATTAAAATTTGAGGAGACAATAGCTGCAAATTGCTACGTACTCCATAGCAAGGCACGGGATTGCTGCAAGTAAGCTTCACTGTTCTTAAATAAAAAATTTTAATAGGGAATTAATCGTAATATACTGGGGGTCAGATTGAAGAACTAAAATAATAAATGTATCGTAGCAATAAGAATTAAGGATAAAATATAATAACCGCCATGAATTTCCTTTGTGGTTCTGGCTACATGTGTCATCGG
>NW_019014680.1:2748445-2764778 GCF_000150535.2 Carica papaya | reverse complement strand
AAATTCTTATTGACCCAAAAAAAGACTGAAGTAAACACTCTTATTTCAGATGATTAAGGCACTCTCCTTGATAAGAGAGTCAAAGTCTCACTCTGCAGCTATCCATGACTATGCATCATGTTTACTCTAAAAAAAATAAGGAATCCAAAAAGTAGTATAATGTACAAGTAAAATACGTAATGAAGATAACATTCTGTATAGTTTATAAATCCAATAAGTCTATTATGGGTTCATATATATGTATATATATTGATATATGACTATTGCATCTGAGGCGTGCAGAAAGATCACAAAACATTGTATAGGAAACAGTCATTATGGCTTTTTTTGGGAGAAGAAAATAGAATGAGGTAATTTAGTCCTCGCAGCAAATATTCTCTTTTCATCTATTCATTCCAAGTAATCTTTTACTGTGAAAACTGAATAATGTCAATCCTAATTTCATTTGCTCTCGTCCCTCTTTCTCCAAACAGCACCTAACGGGTACATTTACCTCACATAGACATCAACAAAATAATTTTTTTGAAATTAAGATGTCAAGAAAATATGTAAGTACCAAATACAAACATTATGAAACAAGAACACAAAGAATCAAGTAATTGCATGATCAAAATTTGGCATCAACTCTTGGTAGATTTGTAGAACATATGCAGAAAAATTAAGTTACAGTTTTACATCAACTGACTAGGAGTTTTTGTAGAAACGTTGCTTATGAATTCAAAGCCATCTAGTACAACTCTTCAAACATACAAGAAATAAAGAACTTGCCTGTTTAGTGCCCCAAAACACTGATTGCATAAAAGAATCAATTTATCTTTAAAGTCAAATCTGTCAAGAAGATCAAAAGACGAGGAATTAGCCTTACTACAAGACCTGCAAAGATGAATGATGAGTAACTACTGTCAAGGTATAATAGATATCACGTTGGCGGTTGCCACGTCCCTGGTCTGTAGGATGCACCGGATCCTGTTGGTTCTGCAAGGCTGAAATAACATTTGATAGAAATCGCTTTAGGGTACGCATGCAGCTGAAACTAGAAATGATGTAAATCTCTTGGAATAACTAAGGCATTTAGTTTTTTCTCTTCATATTTTTTCAAGAAAGACAATTGGACTTACTCTGGCAGAGGTTCTGCTCTTTCTGCTTCAGCTTGTTTTGTCCTGCAAGGAAAAAAAAAATTTTGGTTAGAGTGAAGAAAGAACAATTCAGATTTTACAGACCAACTAAGACCATGATCTGGACTTTGCTACTTCAGAACATAGTAAAAAGTTTCTCAAAAACGAATAACAGACCAAGTGGAAATTTGATTTAGCAAGAAATTCACTAAAAGACTCTTTTATGATTATCCAATCTGAAATAATAACCAAACTTGGCAGGGGAAAGGACCAGAGTTGTAAAACTAAGGTTTTAAAAAGGACCAGGGGAAAAGGTAGATCCAACATATTAATTTAGAATAGAATATTTGGAGAACAATATGTCTGAGATAGTAAGTCCAATCCACAAGCTCTGTCTCAAAATACACTGATGCACAAATCTTCTAGTTCCAGCTCACCTTATATCATGGCTTGCATTAGATGCTCTGTCAACTTTGTCACCTTGAACAAAGATCATGGTAAATAAGGGAAATCAGCTCCAAAGTCACCAAGTTACCGGCATAAAAAGCAATTATTGCTAAAAAAAGATCTAGTGTCATAAAACCTTTTGCTAGTACAAGAACAGAATTGTCAAACAGAAGGCAATAGTTAGGAACCAGAACTTCACATATTGTAAAATGGGATATCATGCAATGCTCTATTGGAGCAAGTATGTTTGTTGCTTTAGCTACTAGCTCAGTACAACAGATTCAACTGATACAAAAATTCTACCCCTATGCCTGTCATGGTTGCAACTTATCATTTTTTTAATGTCAATTCAACCATATCATGGCACTAATGTTCTTACAGCAATTTTTAAGGATGAACTAAGATTTTTTTTTCCGTGCTGCATTAATATTATTGGTTCAGATATTTATCATTTGGTTTATGCCTGCAACTCAATCTCACAAGAGCATTGCTCAAATAGATGCAGTCAGCAGTGCTTGTACATAACTTCCATTCAAAACTATATAAATCTGGTTTTTCTGTTAAAGATAATCGTAGTTGCTTTAGATGAGGTGTCGTTTCAAAGGCTGTAGCTCTACGGTCAACCATGCAATTCTAGGTACTCGTGATGATATCTTTATCAAGAAGTTTTCTGTGGAAACAGACATCAAACATGTCTTGTAATGCAAAAAAAGCATTTATCAGAACAATTGGGAAAAACTTGGACCAACAAAAACTTTTAAATCTAAAGTAACAACCATGATAACACTTCAGAGGAATCAATAATGAAGACAAATTTTCAGGCAACCAGCTCCAATATCATGATTATGCAACTCTTGTAAATGTGAAAATTAGATAGCAATTTGCCAAGACAGCATGCCACAATGCTGATGTATTTCTTGACAGTTAGCTCAATACTCCATTGCACTTTGAAGCATTAATGATCCTATTCAATGTGGTGACATTTTTCGAGGCCTTACAAGAAATTCTGAAGTACTATACAAAAGAGTGAACATAACAATACCTTCTGCAGCAACAGGAAATTGTCGAATGAAACTTTTTAAGTCTGGGCCTCCAACTTTACCTGTGCAAAACAACATGATTTCGACACATGCAAAACACAAAGTGCAAAAGGAAAGAATCAGCGAAAAACAGACCAGCGGTAACAGGTTTGCTTGCACTGCCTTCTCTAGCTCTCCTTTCTTCTTCTTCTTTCTTAAGAACTTCATAAAAATGAAAAGTCATAACGTATTTGCATAGAGTTCAAGATGGTTAAGACATCACAAACTAAAAGGTCAGAACAGCAGCTTACTAAACAAGAGCCTGTATACAGGGAAAAAATCTGAAAAAGGATGCTACATGTTAAGAAACTATAGTGCCTTAATCTTATTAAGACAGCTCAAGTAGAGAGAAGTNNGAGAAATAAATACACGGGGTTCCAAAGCAAAATCCCAAAGCCAAAAACAACTTGTGAGGTTATAAAGCTAGTTAGCAAGCAAACATACGAGTAACATTAAGCTTAACACGTTCTCGCCTTGCTTCGAGTTCAGCCATTTCCTGACATGGAAAACAACAACAATGTTAAACAGCTAAGAACTATTTCAGCAGGAACGAAAACCAAAGTAGTGACATTTAGTAAACAACTGTTATACCAAGATGTAACACAAGGGGACAACTGATCAAAGTGTAAACCTCCCACCACTAGGGAAAGAAATGAAATGACTTTTATTTTTCTTTTGAAAGAAAAAGAGAAGTGAGATAACTTTACTGACTCACCTCTGGGGTAGGAGCCTTTTTCCGCTGCCCATTCAGCCAACATATCCATTCAACTAGAAAAAATTGAGCAAGCAAACTATGAACAGCAAATAAAACTGAGAAATACAGGTAACTTCAAGGAAGCTTTATCATGTTAATATTACTTAAAAACAAAAAAAACTTTATCACGTAAATAAACTTTGACTTGTAGGTTTACTACCATCCTTTAGCTTAAAATGTGACTAAAAACAGCCCAATATACCAAACTGATATAAAAGAAAAAGAATATTTCTTAAGGAATGTTATCGAATGGTGTTGGGAAAGTTAAACATGTATATAAGCTGAAGTCAACTCTTAACTGCATCAAAAAGCTTACCTGGGATAGAGGTTGGGTCATCCTCTCCTTTGAATATCACCCATCGTTTCTCTTTCACTAGAAAAATTATGGACTACACAATGTAAGAGATGCTAAATAGTGTAGCGAGTCATGCAGCACTGTGATAAATATGTAACTGCAGAGAATCTTTTCTCAAGTAGAGGTTTTAAGTTCCTTTTGGTCACAAATGTACTAACTGGATGTCCCAACAAATAATTATCCAAAAAGCACAAAACACCATCTACATCAAACAGAGTATGATACAGAAAAAACCCAATTGATTAGAACGACGACCAAATGCATTAAATATACCTTCTGCAATACTAATAAAGCAAAACCACAATAATCTGTAAATTAGTGAATGAAAAATACCCAAACACAAGAAAGGACTAAAGAACTCTAAGAAAATACACTGCAGTACCCAGACGAGAATGAGCTTTACATCTGCTTTTTGGTTTTCCTGACCCCTCTTCCTTCATTATCAGAGACCACCTAAACTACAGCGACCCAATCAGCTAGACAGAGATAGAACTCAAGAGAACCGTCTGACAAAGTTTCCACCAAATTTTATGTTATGCAATAGGCAAATCTAGGGCCACCAAGAAATGCTCAAAAAAGCAATCGGCACACTAATCACTTGTCCTTTTTGAAATTTTAAACAAAGGAACATATCCAACACCCTGCCCTCCCCTCCTTTCCACTTCCAATTTCACAAGGTCAAGAAAAGGTCACAACAGAACTCAAAACTCAATAAGCATTGACTTGTATAAAACTAGTATAGAAAGAGTTGTTAGTACGCCATTAATACGAGGATGGACCAACCTAGAAAGCGCCTAGCTGCTCTGCAAAAGCAATATGACCAGTAATTTAATAAGAACTACTAACAACCATTAGTCAGCAGTTACATACTGTTTAATTTTCATACAAAGAGCTCCTATAACAAAAACAAAATGAACATATATCAGATTATAATCAAAATTGCTGATAACAGTCAACTACTCAATTAGAAATTACTAGAATCCTAAAGAACACAATAGCAACACAAGTATACTTCAAAGACAAAGGATACCCATCAATCTCTCCTCCCAATCTGATAAACAAACAATATAATCAACTCATACGGCAACACAACGAAAGATCACTATAGAATCCAGTGAGAAGTATTTCATAAAAAATGTGACAGCAGTGTGAAGAACAACTAAAAGAAACCAGAAGAAAGTAAAAGGAAAAAGACCCACTTACTAACGCCATCAATCTCTTCTTTTCGGGTGAAATATCGATTTCCTGCTTTGTCCACGCCCGCCAGATTCTTGCCGCTGAATAACCCAGCAAGCCTCGAAAATAGCTTCGACATCTTCTTTTCCTTATTACTATCTCTTCTGCAAATTCAATAGAATCTCATAATCATCAAAGCTTGTCATCAAATTCAATTAGAAATGAGCACAGAGGTGAACTGCGAATCGTGATCGCTAATGCTACGATCGCTGGGGAAGGAGACTGCAGGAATCGAGAACTGGGTTTTGCATTGCTTAGGCAGTCTAGCCGTATGGGTTATTATCCGGGTCCGGGTCCGGTTCCGGGTTATGGTTCGGGTTACGATTCGGACAAACCCAAACAGGCCGACCAGACGAAACGGGTTGTAAGACCCTTCTTTTTTCTCCCTCAGCATTTCCTCCGGAACACTATCTTCGCAGCCCTGTACAGACTGAGAATTTGTATGTAAAACCCTACCATCATGAACAGTGGTACAGTCAACAATCGAAGGCAAAACAAGTTTCTTAAACCCTACATTAACCCTATAAACAAATATGAAGCCTCCTCCATACTGTGATCTCTGTAAAAATCATGTCTTTTTCGATTCTAAGCACATGGGTGTTTTCAAAACCCTCAAATTCTTCTGCGGATGTTCTTTCTTTTCGATTTCAGCAAAACCTCTGTCGTTTTTCGTCACCCTTAAACCGAGTCTCCTCCCAAAACTTGCCAGTCAATCCCATTCATTGTCGTTTCGGCGAGCTCCGCGACCGACTCAACACTGTTAAAAGTGCACAGAAAATCACCGAAGCAATGAAGCTTGTAGCTGCCGCGAAGATCCGGCGAGCTCAAGAAGCCGTCATCAATTCAAGACCATTCACTGAATCCCTTGTCGAATTCCTATACTCGATCAATCAACATCTCCAATTAGAAGACATTGAATTTCCTTTAACAGCTGTTAGACCCGTGAAGAAAGTTGCCCTGGTTGTGGTAACCGGCGATAGGGGTCTCTGCGGTGGTTTCAACAATGCGGTGATAAAAAAAGCCAATAACAGAATCAAAGAATTGCAGGAACTAGGTCTAGGATACACTGTGATTAGCGTAGGAAAAAAGGGTAATGCTTATTTTAGGCGCAAGGATAATGTTTTCGTTGATGGATTCGTTGAAGGAGTAGGTTTTCCTACTGCAAAAGAAGCACAAGCAATCGCAGATGATGTCTTTTCACTTTTTATAAGCGAAGAGGTTGACAAAGTTGAGATTGTGTACACCAAGTTTGTTTCACTCGTTAAATCCAATCCAGTAATCCGGACTCTTCTGCCATTATCACTGAAAGGAGAGGCTTTTAATGTGAATGGGAAGTGTGTTGACGCCATGGACGATGAGCTCTTCAGGCTGACATCAAAGGAAGGGAACCTGGATTTGAAGAGGGAGAGAGTGAAAGCTAAAAGAGTGGAGATTTCACCTCTTATGGAATTCGAGCAAGACCCAGTTCAGATTCTTGACGCCATGATGCCATTGTATCTGAACAGTCTGATTCTGCGGGCGTTGCAGGAATCATTGGCGAGTGAGCTCGCGGCAAGGATGAGTGCCATGAGTAATGCAACTGATAATGCAGTGGAGTTGAAGAAGAGTCTCACTATTGCTTTTAATCAACAACGGCAGGCGAAAATTACAGGGGAGATTTTGGAGATTGTTGCTGCAGCTGAGGCACTTGAAAAGCTTTGACCTTTTGATTGATTGTTTATAAACCATGGATTTGATTATGGTGATTGCTCGGTGTATGACTCAGATTGGAGAATTCTCTGGCTGTATTAAAAATGGTTATAATTCTTGTTAACTATATGTGGGTTAATGAGACTCCATACAATCTTCTGTAAACATCTTAGTAGGAATTGTCTGCTCCATTGCTGCTAAAACAATCTCATGTCTCATATGGTTAGATTTCAGTAGAGTAAAAACTAATGGGACTTATTTTAGTTCGTACTTTCTCAAGATACAAGATATTTCTCCTTCAAATTGGAAGAGGATGGAAATAGATATAGAAGCTAAGGTCATTCTTTTATTATCAGTATAAACAATGGAGAAAATTTATACCCAAAAAAAAATATATACATATATCTAACTTTTGTAGGCATTTTGATTTTTGATATTTTAGTTATAATTTAGTTTTTCATTTTTTTATTTTTTAAAATAATTAAATAATGTTATAAAAAAACTTAGTTTTATTAATTAATTAAATTAATAATAATTAAAATATATTTAATATTATAGTTTAATCATTTTAACTTTTTTTTGGTTAAAAAATAGAAAGAAATTAAATGTTTAAAATAAATAAAAGAATATTGAGGACTAAACTATGATAAAAAATATTAAATACTAGATTACAATAAATATGAAATATTACAGGTTAATTTAATAATTTAATTAATTAGTTTAAATATATATATATATATTTATCTGTTGGAAACATGGGCATTCATGGGCTGACTTCGATTAAGCTATTGGGTTCTACACTAGCTTATCTTGGGCCAGCCCGAACCCAGCAGGTCACTTTCGGTGACTTGTACGACGTCGTTTCAAAGCTCCATCCCCCTCCTCTTTATCGCGTCATAACGGTCCACGTGGCGAAACCTTATTGCACAAGCGTATCCCTTACAAGCAGCCAATCGTCACGTGCAGACGGTGTTTCCCGCCTTGCCCTTTTCAAACCCTAATAAGCCCCCCCATGTATCTCTTCCCTCCCTTCCATTTTCCCTTTGTTTCCCTCCCTCAATTTCCCGCCCCCCAAACACTCCTTATTAAACCTATCCCGTGTCTCTCTTTCCCTGTGCATTTCTCTCTATCTTAACACACAAATGAAGAGCATTTCCAGATCACCTGCGAAGAGACACGATGGCTTCTACAAGTTCCTTAAGCCAGGTGCTCTTGCCCGACTCAGGGACTCGAGAATCATCGCCAGATCTAGCAAAACCAACTGCCTTCCAACGTGCTCCTCTCCCCACCGAATCGACTTACCACTCCCTCAGATGGCAGCGCAGGTCCAGACACAGATCCAGACGTTTGATCAGATACCTGATTTCCTCAACAAGATCTATAGTCCTTATTGCATCCGGAGGAAGAGACTTGCGGCGGCTAAGTCGGTGTCCTTGCTCAGTTTGAGTACGTCTAATCCTGTTTTAGAATCTGGTGCTGGTAATAGCAATCATCCGTTGGTTAGTGTGGTGAACAGCGATGTTGTTGTTGCTCATTGAATAAACAGTAGTGGACAATGTCAATTGGATTTCAAATTTTCTCTTGTAGATTCTTTTCTATCTGTGATAATTCGATCTATTTTAGAGAAAGATCAATGATTAATAAGATTTTTGAGTATGATCAATGGTGATCGTACGAGATAAGTACTGACAACCTAGTTAAATTGACTGTCTAATTAACTGACTCCAAAAATGGTCTTTATTAAATTATTTTGTTCACTAAATGTAATAGTAGGATGTGTCAAAGGGGCTTTCATTGCACATAATTATTTTTGTGAATTTGTGATGATGGTACCCTTTTTCCTAAAGGATATTACATATGGAATATGAAAACAGCATTGTAATGTCTGCACTGGTTTGAATTTTCAAATAGAATCGCTTTCTTATCTGATCAAGGTCGGAGAAACTGAAAAGGTTCTTTGATGGTTTGTTTTTGTGGATTCATTCCACATGTGTCATTATTGATCTTGCTTGATCTACTTTTCCATGTTACATGGGAAACTTCTCTATTAAAATCTTATTTCATTTACTCTAATGATCAGGGGATTTAGAATGTTAGGTTCCTATTCAGTATCTAATGAGTTATTTTGCATGTTAAGTAGGCCAATTCACCCTAATGGAATTTATGGATATTAAATATTATACTATAGCTCAATGGGGTCTGTATAGATACTGTGATATTTGCCCTTTTCAATATGATTATGATTGTTGAGCCTTGACCTGTTGATATGATTTAATGTTTGGATAATTTATTTCATGAAAGTTTAGTGAGACAAAGAAAAGATGGAAAAGAACAAAACTATGATCAAAGTACAGCGTGGATGGTGGGTTGGATGTTTTGTGACTGGATGAAGCCATGAAGGTGAGGTTAAGTTTAAGCTACCTATGTTAGCAACATGATATCTATAAGCTTTCGTTTAGTTTTCTTAATATGTTACAGTTTTGGAGTAACTGTTTCATAGACAAGTTTTAGATAGAGTTAAAAACGAATTGCATGACTGAGTTTAATATAGAGTTCCTCTTCTATTTGTTGTTTTGGAGTCAACAAGCATAGATCAGTTCAGGGTAGAGTTAACAACTAAGTGTTAATCAGCCTGACTGATTATATAGACTGAGCTCTTGTTGTGTGGGATACAGGCCTGTAACAAGAATGGCCGATCACTGATAGGAGCTTGAAATAATCTTGAGGGTCCGTAGCTTGTGAGTATGACATTCTTAGCTCTGGGTCTTTCAGGCAGAAGTTAGTGATGATGCAAGAGGTGATATATAAGGTACAAGAAGCAATAAATATGAATAGATGATTGATGCATGGAAATTTTGGTTTCTTATTCTAGTCATCATGCATTCTTTTGCTAGTGCTGTGTAGTAGAACATCTAGTCATCAATTAGAATGACTAGTCATAATTATAAATGCTCTTCACATCAAACATGTGAATGAGGGGCAGGGCAGGACTCATCTTAACTTCCTAATTCAGGAGCAATCAGATAATGCAATTCTATCTCCCTGCTGACCTGTAAAGGAAAAATGGAACGTTTTACTAGCATGTGAATCTATTGTTATACGGATATGCAGGTAATGCCAGCAGTTAGCTGTGTTATACTAATACAATGCAAGACACCTGAGAAAACATTGAAGTATTGGGTACCTATGGACAAGAACCATTGATGCAAAACCGGTCGGTACTGTCCTTTATATTAACTTTGGTTCTGCGATTTCCGTGATAAGTTATTTTTTGGTTTAGTTTTCAAGCTCTGGCTGGCTATAAATACAATTTGCCTCTCTTTGGGCCCCAGACATCTCTCTGGTTTCAACTTTGATGGATCACTTCCCTTTTTCAATTTACTTTCTACTATCTTTTTTCAGCATTAAATGAAACTTTATAGAAAAAGGTGCCAACTTGCCAAGCTGCTAAACTTTCTTAGGTACTGACTTGGGTTTTTACCAATTGCTAGTTAGAGTACTTGAGCTCAACTGTATGTCCTCGTTGTGGAAACTTGATTCTAGTAAAATGGTAAACCACTCATGAGGAATCCACTTATATCAATTTTACATTGATAAATTTATCTGTTGCACCATATAGACTGATGGTGACAGTTGTGAATTTACCCTTTCCTTTTCACTGTTGTGCACTTCCACCACAATCACTGTGAACTGATTCATATAATGGTCTTGAAACTGTCATTCACAACAAGAAAGTGAGATTGAATTATTAACCTATGTGAAAAAGGCTTTTCATCATTTTTCATGACCAAAAAAGGAGCCTAGGATCTATATATAGCCTGCTATGTATGGGTGTCTATGATTTTTTATTTTTGCTCAAGCAATTATAGAATCAGCTGGTACAACTGCTTGCTTCTGAAGAATCATATAGATCAATGGTAGTGCTCGTGAGTAGTGAGCAGTGAGTAACAAAAGTAAACAGAGGTTAGATGACTTAAGATCCATGTCGGCCACCGAGTGAAATGACTTGGCTGCCAAGTTCATGCATTTCATTCTGCATAAAGCCAAAGAATCTTTTCCTTCTTACCTTTCTAACATATGAATCTGGTTTCGCCCTATTAGTGAATATTCTTTTTTTGTTTTTGTTTTTCACAAAGACTTAAAATTGAGATTCTCTTTATTCTTAAAGAAGCAGATTCAGTCATTGAATTAGAGAAAACCCAAAAAATTACCTGATTGGCTTTATTTTCCAGCCAAATTCATTGTATGACGGCTTCCTCATTGTTGCATGTGGACCTTAATTGTCTGATAACAGGATCTTCCAAGCAAGAATTTCACTTTCAATGTGCACGTTTTGTCTTATCTCCATTCATTTTCTTTCTTTTCCTTTTTCTCTCTAATTCACTAAATTAACATCTTCTATCTTCTCTTTGATTATAGTTTCATTATAAAGTCTATTAAATGTCTTACATGTAATAGTTACCAGTTTTGACTGAGGAACCTTTTATCCTCATGTGCTTATATATATATATATATATAGTTAATAATAATATATAAGGCAGCTTATATTCTCTTTCTTGGCATTAAGACCATTAGGTATAAGTGGATGTAACAGCATTATTTAATTGCTCAAGTTGACAATCATGCTTATAAAATTCACTTTGCCACTAATTTAATGCAACCTTTACCTTTCAGTTTTTTAGACGAACAAAAATTTTATTCTTTTGGTAATTAAGAATTCTATTTATCTATATACCCATTATAATGCAAATTATATCTTTTATTTGTGTGGTTGAGTTTCACTGCAATGCAATTTTAAATTTTTTAATCTTTTGTCATATTTTTTTAGTATAATATATAAATTTTACATTGAATTAGAATCGAAACTTAAATTTTAATAGTAAACTAGAATTTACATAACTGTTGGTTCAAAATTTCCAGAGCAGACTTGAATATGTATTTATTTCTTAACACTGAATGCATGAAAATTTAAATGCAAAATCAATTTAAAGTATGATAAAGATGAAAAAAGATAAATGATTTGAAAGTAATTATTTTATATAAAATAATAAGAGCTAAATAATTATTATAAGAAATCATGAAATTCAAGTTATAATAATAATATCAAGATCAACTTTTAATTTGCTCTTGTTTAAATTTTTATTTATCCATACTTTGTATTGACAGTTAAGACTAATTATGAAAATAAGGCGTAATTGAAAAACTATCATAATTATTTTTTCATAAATTTATATTTTGCATGTAAATAACTTAATGTTTTATTTTAGAATAAAAATATGGATATGCTTTACAAATACATCATGTGTTATATATATATGAAAACTATTTTTTTTAATAACAAGTTGCAGCTTCCGGAGTATTATTCTCGTACCTTCACAAAAAAACTTTGTGTTTCATTATTTGATTTGTTATGTATTATTTAATTAATAAAATTTGTGAATTTTTCACGATAAAAAAACTAACGAAAACCATAAAGCTGTAAATGAGAAATGTGGCGGAAGCACACGTGTGGCAGTGGCTGCCTGCTATCACTGCTGATTTAAAAACCCATAATCATGCAAGAAGACTACAAACCTGATCTAAGGGAGCAACTACCCAAAAGAGCATATGATACATATACACATATATATATTTACATGATCAACTCATTTTAAGAAAAATTCTCGAAATAAGATGAGTTTATCACTGACCTGATAGCCCTTATAGATAAAATTACAGAGCATCGCCCTTCAGGTTTCACCAGCTACAAACTCACTAATATCAATCTTATCCCATTTCATAAAATTGTCTTTTTGTTTTTAATTCAACTGTCATTATGTTCTCAGGTTAATTTATAAGTACTGGAGTTTTTTCCTTTTTGATTCGGTTAAAAAGTAAATTTCTTGGGTTTAAATTGGCTTTTTAGTGAGTAATTTTCTTCTGGGTTCATTTATAGAAAGGAGGAATGTTATCCAATTTCTGATTCAGCTTAAGTCTATCCCTGTAGGATTATCAAGTTAATTAGGGAAGTTAGTAAATTCACCAGCTCATGCTTTAGGTTTTTACCTAATCTTTCATTTTCAAAAGCCAGACTTTTTTGAGGAAGCTAAAGTATATTAGAGAGACACTTAATCACCATTACCAGATCTTAAAGACAAAAGCAAGGTCTGTCCTTATTCTGGTCCTTTGTCCACTGCTCTTTCTCTTTCCCTTTAGCCTTTTTTTTTTTGTTTTGTTTTGTTTTTGCTTTTATCAATTCCTCTTCCAAGACCTAAACATCAACTTCTTTTTCTCTCTAGTGTTTTCAGGTAAGAAGCTCTGAGTGTGGAATTTTCAAATCTTCTGCAACTGGGATTCTCTTTCTCTTTCTCTTTTTTGTCACCGACAGATATACCTCTGTATGAAAATAAAAAGACCCAGAAAAGAAGGAAAGAAGAAGAATCCCGCTTCGATTAGTTTCTGTCAATTGATTTTTTTTTTTTTTTTCTGGGTTTGAATTGTTTTGGTGCAGATATCCCTTGAGAATCTAAAGAAAGCGGTGTCTGACTTTTCCAGGTTCTTAATTCAAGGAAAGGTAGATTCTTGCTTTACCTTCCTCTCTCTTTTTTTTTTTTTTTTTTAACAATAATTGCTTTCTGGGTTTGCAATTTGCAAGAGAACCCAATAGAATAATTCATGAAATCTCTGCTTTTCCTCTGTCTCTTTCTATGAATCTGTTGGATTTGGGGAGACTCGTATGGGAATTTGAGTTATTTTCTGAAATCTCAACACAGGAGTCTTCAATTCTTCATCAATGGAGAACAGGTATGGTTTGTGGAGGCAGGGAAGTGGGTTGTGGAGATCTTTGAGAGATTGGGATTTCAATGAAGAAGATGTTTGGGGAGTCCTTGAGGAAAATAGGGATACCAGTCCTGAAGCAGGTCAATCCATGGAGTCCCCTTTACCAGTTCCAAAACTTAACATGTCTACTAGTGCTGCAAGAATGATCCCAATAAATTCTACTGGTAACTCAACTAGCCCTCATGAAGGCAAAGGAGTTCTAAAGCAGCAGCAATCAGCACCTGTTAACATTCCTGACTGGTCAAGAATTTATGGTAAGAAGGCATCATCTAAAAATGCTTATTATTGGGTTGATAATGGTGGAGATGATGATCGTGATGTTGATGATGATGGTGGTGATGTACATGATGGAAGATACAGTGATGATGATGATGATGATGAAGATGATGATGGGTATGATTTAAAGTTGCCTCCACATGAGTTTCTTGCTAGGAGGCTGGCCAGGAGTCAGATTTCTTCTTTCTCAGTTTTTGAAGGAGTAGGAAGGACCCTAAAAGGAAGGGACCTTAGCAAAGTGAGGAATGCTGTTTTGACCAAAACTGGTTTCTTAGAATAACATACAAATGATCTCTGTCATTATTAGTATCATAATAATAATTATTAGCATTGTTAGTGTTCATTTTGTCTTGGTAATGTTGTTGAAAGGTGTTTTCATGTAGGTCATAGTTGATAACTTGTTGCCTGGCAGCAAATATATATATATATATGTATATGTATATGTATATGTATATGTATATATATATGTTTCTAGTAGAAATGTATTTTGTGGAATTGGGTTTGTGATCTTTCCTTGGTTCTCCAGGTTCATTTGTGATTTTATGTGTAGGTTGTAAAAGGTCCAGCATTCTTGATTCAAAAATCAAAAGAATGAGTTATTTCTTTTGTAGATTTGTGTCTGTATGAATCCTTCTATATATATAAATGAACATATATATGTACGCATATATTAAAGCTGATCATATACTTATATTTCTACCATGTATTATGTCTATATACTTTGTTATTTTTTTATGATTTTTTATAATTATGATCCAAAATAAATATTATCTTCTATTTATTTATATTTCGGCCATTAAATATTTTTGTTTAGATCAAAAATTAATATACTTTCTTTTTTTATAAAAAATTATAAATTTGAACCAGTTTTTTTTTATAAAAAAATTATTCATATTTTACTATTTTATCGTATTATAATAATTAAGCATGTGCGGGCGTCATTAATTATTATAGCGTAAATTAAAATGATAAAAATTATGATAACAAGACACTTTAATTAATGTTTTCCATTATTAAATATTTGGAGTTAATATGTAAAATTTAATTAGATATCTTATTATAATTAAATTTATGTTAATTTATTATAATGATATGGAATAAAAATTAAAATTCGGAGACTAATGTTTGAGGAACTGTGTACCACTACACTTTTATGGGAATGATAAGTCAATCTCTCTCTCTCCATCAAGATGTCGGATTTGCCAAACCAATTACTATTTTTGGGTCACATTTTGTTTAATTCATCAAGTCACGAACGATTGGAATTGCATGTATAGAATCATTCATACATCAATATATATACATACATACATATATATATATATATATATCAACCAATATATACATATACGTACGTAAATATTCCAAATTTCTTAGTACAAGAACATGAATATTTTCTTTTGTATCCAATTTAAAGTTTATCGGTTGACTGATATAACACTCTTATACAAGATTAAACTTTTAAAGTTCAAATCCTACCCTTAACTCATATCTTAACCATACAAAAAAAAAAAAAAAAACAAAGCTTAAATTATATCTAATTTTATTTCGCAAGTACATTATAGGACATGAAAAAAATTATTTTTAATAGTCAAACTCATTAAAAATAATGTATATATCTATGTTTTTTTTATAGTATAATTATTGTTTTGAGTAGATTCATACATTTATTAAGTAGATAATATAATAAAAATTACACTTGTTGAAGAAAACATACATGAATATTCAAATCGAAAGTCTCTTGTAAATAAAGAAACGTATTAATAATTAAACTAAATAGTATTTTTTTTATATCATTTTTAGAAAGACTATGTTTATAATAAATAAAGTTTGTTTATGAAGTTTAAAACTTATCATTATATTTAATTTTGTCAAAAAAAAAAAAAACTTGATTTTATTACTTGGAAAAACAAATATTTTGTCTTTACTAAATAACATCAAATATAAGTTTTTACTAAAATGGTATTTTTCTAAACATATTTTAAATATTTTTTGCACGAGTAACTAACTGATCAAATTACGGTCATTATCAGATTAAACAAACTTGTTTGCGTACTCGAATCAAAAAATGAAAAGTATAATCAAGACAATCCTCTTAAAGAATTTGAAACAAACCCTAATTATGTGGAGAAGAAAATGGGAAGGTAGCCACAGTAGTGATGTTTTTGTAACTAGTTCAATGTAAATGTTTGTATCATACTTGAACACCTCATTCGTCCTGGACCACCTAGGTTGTCACTCATGTGTGTTTGTGTTTGTGTGTTTGGTTTTTTCTGTCTTTGGGTTTTTCTTGGTCAATTTTAGTGCATTGACAACTCACAAGAATTGAATGATGTTCTTCTAAAGGTGACAAAATTAGGAACCCACCAAACAATGTCTAATTTAATTACTAGTGACAAAATAGAGGTAATTATAAACACATTATCTGCATTTTTTCTTGAATTGAAATGGCCAAAATAAAAGTAGAGAGAATAAGTTCTAAATTAAGATACTTTTAATTAAGTTCTACATTGTAAAGGCCCGGAACTTTAAAGGAAATAAATTTATATTTTAAATGCGGAAG
>NW_019014680.1:2735637-2747508 GCF_000150535.2 Carica papaya | reverse complement strand
ACGTCTAAATGGGGAATGCATCTGAGTCATTCACGCGTGTGAGATTAAATCTGGAATGCTGGATCGCTAGGCACACGAATCGCTTGTATGGCACCGATATCAGCGTGTTTTGCCACATGATGTGTTCTGGTTCGCTGTGGTCACTAACTAGGTTGTTCCACACGACCGAATTTTTTTTTTGTATTTTAACCCATTGTTTTTAATTTTTCTTTCAAAAACACTCCCCCGAACTCAAATTTTCAATCTTATTCTCTAAAATTGATTTCAATTTCGTCCATAACTTATTTTTCTCAAAATAATTTAATAAAACTAAATTAAAATAATATTTTTAATTATTTATATATACTTTATAAATAAGAAAATTTATCTCGAGTTAAATTTTGGATTCAGGTATTACAGTTCTCTCCCCTCTAAGAAAAAAATTGGTCCCTCAAATTTATCACCCTCTCACTTAGTCAAATAATTGAGGGTACTGAGCTCTGAAGTCTGATTCTAACTCCCTTATGACATCTTTCTGTGTGTGATTCTGCAATAGGACCCTGACGAAAGAAATTTCTCTGTTGCAAAGTACTATTCTCTTTCAGTCTATAATGTTAACTGATACCTCCTCATATGATAGATCTTTTTGAAGTGAAAGAAGCTCATGGGACAGGATGTGTGAGGGGTTTGGGTTGTACTTGCATAACATGGACACGTAAAATACATTATAGATTCTAGACAACTTTGGAGGTAATGTCAGTCTGTAGTTAGTGGTACCAATCCTGTCTAAGATCTCAAATGGTCCAATGAACTAGGAATTTAATTTTCTAATCTTGTCAAACTTACTAATTCCATTGAAAGGGATGACCTTAAGAAACACTTGATCGTCTTTCTCAAATTCCAAATCTCTCATCTGGTGTCTGCAGAACTTTTCTGCTTGCTCTGAGCAGTCTGGATGTTCTTTTTTATTTTAACTATCTTGACTGTAGTCTTCTCTACAAGATCCAGGTCAAATAATTTTCTATCGTCCACCTCTTCCCAACAGATCGGCGACCTATAGAGTCGGTCATATAATGTCTCATACGGAATCATGTCGATGCTTACTTGATAGCTGTTATTGTAAGCAAACTCTATCAAATGTAGGTGATCATCACAATGGCCCCTGAAGTCTAAAGTACAAGCTCGGAATATATCCTCTAAGGTGTGAATCGTCTTCTCTAATTCTCCATCAATCTGAGGATGGAATGCAGTGCTAAGGAACAATTTCGTTCTCATAGCTTGCTGAAAACTAGATCAAAATCAAGAAATAAACCTAGAGTCTCTAATGGATATCACTGTCATCGAGACTCCATGTAGCCTGACTATCTTCTGAATATAGATTCTCGCTAGCTCGTCCAATGGGTTATTTATCTTGATAGACAAGAAGTTAGAGGACTTGGTGAACTAGTGAAGAATTACCCAGATTGCATCATGTCCTGAACGTGCCTTAAACAACCCTGTCATGAGATCCATTGTGATATGTTCCCACTTCCACTATAGGATCGGTGATGGCTGAAGTAGCCTGTCTAGGCGTTGATATTCTATCTTAACCTATTGACATACCAGACACTTGGAGACAAAGTCAGCTATCTCTTTTTTCATCCCGCTTCACCAAAATTGGGGCCGCGTACTTTGATATATTTTAGTACTTTCGGGATGTATGACGAATTTTGATCTATGAGCCTTTGTCATGATGTTCTTTTTTAGTTTACTATCATCTAAAATACATATTCTATCTTAAAACTTGAGCAACCCATCGGCAGAGACTCGAAATTCTGAATTTACTTCCTGTTCTGCGTCCTTCTTGAAAGCTACTATAGTGGAATTGGTTAATTGGACTTTCTTTATTCTCTGGATCAATTCGAGTTGGACAATCAAATGTGCCAAACATGTAATTCTCTTTAAGTCCTGAAGCCATATCTGTTGTGTAGTCTCTATTAACCCATATTCAGAAATCGTTACGTGAGCTAACATACCTGCATTTTTTCTACTGAGCATATCGGCTACCACATTGCCATTATTTGGGTGATATAAAATATTGTAATCGTAGTCCTTGAAGAGTTCTATCAAACGCCTCTAACGCATGTTGAGATCATTCTGAGTGAATATATGGTTCAAACTCTTATGGTCTGTGTAAATCTCAAAAGTCTCTCCATACAAGTAGTGGCGCTAAATATTCAAGGCATGGATAATAGCAACCAATTCTAAGTTGTGGGTGAGGTAATTCTTTTCATGACTCTTCAACTACTTGGACCCATAGGTTATGACCTTCTCATGCTGCATCAAAACACAACCCAACTCCGGTAGGAGGCATCACTATACATTGTATATCCCCCTGTCCTACTCGATACAGCCAACATAGATGCAGTAGTCAACCGCTTATTGAGTTCTTTAAAACTCCTTTTTCAATCTGCATTCCATTCAAATTTAACATTTTTCTTTGTGAGCTAGGTCAAAGGAGCAGCTAGGTTAGAAAATTCTTTCACAAACTTGAGGTAATAACTTGTCATTCCCAGAAAGCTACAAATCTCTTTAACCAATGTCAATTTATCTAAACTGAGTACTGTCTCAACTTTTCCAGGGTTCACTGATACTTCATCCATTGATATGATGTGCCATAAGAATGTAGTTTACTCAAGTCAGAACCCACACTTACTCAATTTTGCATATAATTTCTTTTTTCTAAAAACTTGCAAAACCTGAATCACGTACTAGGCTTATTCCTCTCTGCTCTTTGAATATAACAGGATATCATCGATAAATACAATAACGAATTTGTAACAGCCCCGAAAATTTAGAATGAAATATGTGTATTAAAAATGTCAAATGCGGAAGCGTAATAAAAATTTTGATTAACATCCCTTGCACAAAACCAAAAACGTGCTCAAAATATAAAAGAACAAACTAACTAAAAGAGATACTCAAAAATAAGAACTATAATATAACTACGGAGTTTTTAGGCTTCCCCTTCGCCGTCTTCCTGCGGAACGGGCTCGGGAACAATGTCTTCCTGATCTGAAATGGTTAAATAAGGAATGAGCTACACCAGCCCAGTAAAGACATCACACTATCTCACTGCCACGGAGATAAAGGTGGGTAGAAAACACAAAAAGACCAATGTAGCATAATTTATAACAAATTCATTTATCAGTAATAAAATCCTTTACTATCCACTTACCTCGGTGAGATCCATAAAACAACATATGAAAGCAATAATGTAACGGCCTCGGAAATTTGAAATGAAATATGTGTATTAAAAAGGTCAAATGCGGAAGTGTAATAAAAATTTTGATTAAACATCCCTTACACTAAAACAAAAAACGTGCTCAGAGTATAAAAGAGAAACTCGAAAATAAAAGCTATAAATATGACTACGGAGTCTTCAGGCGTCCCCTTCGCCGTCTTCCTGCGGAACGGGCTCGGGAACAATGTCTTCCTGATCTGAAATAATTAAATAAGGAATGAGCTACACCAGCCCAGTAAAGACATCACATTATCTCACCGTCACAGAGGTAAAGGTGGGTAGAAAACACAAAAGGACCAATGGAGCATAGTTTACAACAAATTCTTTTATCAATAATAAAATCCTTTACTATCCACTTACCTCGGTGAAATTCATAAAAACAATATACGAAAGCAATAACATTATCATCATCATGAAATCATAGGAACTGTATAACATAATACTTATCACGCCTTTTACATCTCAATCATTTCACAACATATTTTTCCTTATTTACCAGCCTACTAGTATCCATGGGGATCCATAGGGGTCCCGCTACCTGTGAACCTTTAACACTTGTAATCAGATTCCAGAGCCGTCCCCATACCCCGTCCGGTATGGGCGCCAAAACTATAAACCTCAATACCCCGTCCGGTATGAGGGTGAAACGGGCCGTCCCCATATCCCGTCCGGTATGGGCGCTAAAACACATAAAGTCTCATACCCTGTCCGGTATGAGAGACCACAATCCTGGTAGGGTTCCCTACGGACCCCCGGTCCGTCCACCATCTCTCAGGATATCTAGTCAGGCTGACCACATTATACAATTATCAATTTACATAACCTTTCATTCCCCTTTTCCTCAGTCAGCATCATCAAATCACACACAAACAAGCAACCAGTAATTCATGCCAAACAAGCCAACATACAACATCGGGTTCTCAGTCATTCAACCCATAATCAATAAAACAGTGATTTATGCACACGAAACTATGAAATGAGAACATCATGCATCATACTGCATTTAAAACTGTAAAATAGAACAAACAACAACTAACCGACAAATACACCAGACTCGGGCTCCATTAGCGACCTTAAACAATTTCACACATCTACTGATTCATGAAACACCGTTTTATTATTTATTGAACTTTAATACCGTGATAGGAAATAGGGTGAGGGGTCCTTACTTGTTTCGGGGTCCGAACACGGCTCCACAGTGCGCCTACAGGCTGTCCCTAATTTTTCCTGAATTTTTCTCTGTTAACTGAAACGCACTACTAGTACCTGCACGTGTCCCAAAAAATCCCAAATTAGACCCAGGGCCCCTTTCGGCCAATATCGCAATTCCGGCACGGCAGCTCCGCCGTGCTCCGGCGACGGCAGGCGGCTAGGGTTTTTGTGGTCAGGTGTGGGGGTTCTATTTATACCCTTTTGTCTTTTGATCACAGCCGTCCGTTTTGATTAAATCTGGGTCGTCCGTGCGCGTGCATCTGGGCTGTCCGATCGCGCGGACGCGGATCGCCCACGTGGCCCGTTCCCCGGTCGACGTGGTCTTGCCACGCGGCAGGTCCTGGTTGGCCAGGGTTGTTGACTGGGCCGCTGACGTGGCTGCTGACGTGGCGCTGACGGGGCATAATTTTTCTAAATTGCGTTTTGACCCCCGGTTTCTGATTTTCTTTTCAAAAATACCCCCAGAATCCTAATTTTCACCCATTTTTCTCAAAATCAATTTCAATTAAATCCAAATAATATTTTTACCCAATTTTACAATTATTATTATTTTTATTATTATATTAAATTAAATTAAAATAAACAAAATAAAATAAAATTAATAATAATAATAAAAATAATTTAAAATTATTTGGGCGTTACAACTCTCCCCCCCTTAAAGAAATTTGGTCCCCCAAATTTGCCTCTTACTCTTGGTCGAACAAATGGGGATACTGGGCTCTAAATTCTGATTTCAGTTCCCAAGTAGCCTCCCTGGGCGTATGGTTCTGCCACACGACCTTTACAAATGATATTTCTCGGTTGCGGAGTATTCTGCTCTCTCGGTCCGTGATACCGACCGATACTTCTTCATAAGACAAGTCCTCTTGGAGTGGAAGCGGTTCATGAGCCAAGACATGAGAAGGGTCCGGGTTGTACTTATGTAGCATAGATACGTGAAACACGTTATGAACCCGGGAGAGCTCGGGAGGCAGTGCTAGTCTGTAAGCAGCGGTACCAATCTTGTCTAAGATTTCAAAGGGTCCAATATATCGGGGGTTTAATTTTTCCCTCCTGCCGAACCTACTAATTCCCTTGAAAGGAGTGACCTTAAGAAACACACGGTCGCCTCTCTCAAACGCTAGGTCTCTCCTTCGGGTATCTGCATAACTCTTCTGCCTACTCTGAGCTGTCTGAATGTTCTTCTTGATTTTAACTATCTTGGACGTGGTCTCTTCTACCAACTCCGGGCCGAACAATCTTCTATCGCCCACTTCCTCCCAACAAATCTGTGACCTGCACGGGCGCCCATATAGCGCCTCATATGGAGCCATGCCGATGCTTGCTTGGTAGCTGTTGTTGTAGGCAAACTCTATCAGGGGTAGATGGTCGTCCCAATGGCCCCCGGGGTCAAGGACACAAGCTCGGAGCATATCCTCAAGCGTACAAATTGTCCTCTCTGATTGTCCATCAGTTTGGGGGTGGAAGGTAGTACTAAGAGATATTCCATAGCTTGCTGGAAGCTATTCCAAAACCGAGAAGTGAATCTGGGGTCCCTGTCGGATACCACTGTCACTGGGACTCCATGCAATCTAACTATCTCCCGAATATACATTCTTGCCAACTTGTCCAACGAATCAGTCACTCTGATGGCTAGGAAGTGGGAAGACTTGGTAAGTCGGTCAACGATTAGCCATATGGCATCGTGTCCTGAATGCGCCTTGGGTAACCCTGATACGAAGTCCATGGTGATATGTTCCCACTTCCATTCTGGGATCGGTAAGGGCTGAAGTAACCCACCTGGGCGCTGATGCTCTGCCTTGACCTGCTGACATACGAAACATTTAGATACAAAGTCAGCTATATCTCTCTTCATCCCATTCCACCAGAACCGGGGTCGCATAGTTTGGTACATTTTGGTACTTCCTGGATGCATGGCAAACTTTGAACTATGGGACTCCGTCATGATGTCTCTTTTTAACTCACTGTTGTCTGGGACACACACTCTGTCCTTGAAACGAATCAATCCGTCGGCAGAGAGCTGGAATTCTGAACTCACTCCCTGTTCTGCATCTTTCTTGCGGGTTACTAGGGCGGGGTCGACTGACTGGGCTTCTTTTATTCTTTGGATTAACTCGGGTTGGACTGCTAGGTGGCCCAAACATGTGGCCCTCTTCAGATCTCGCAGTCGAACCTGCTGTGTGGCCCCAATTGACCTGCATTCTGAAACCATCAAATAGGCTAGGGTGCCTGCACTTTTCCTGCTGAGGGCATCGGCTACTACATTGCCCTTACTTGGATGGTATAGGATATCACAATCATAGTCTTTGAGGAGTTCCATCCACCTTCTCTGACGCATGTTGAGATCCTTCTGAGTGAAGATGTGCTTCAAACTCTTATGATCGGTATAGATCTGAAAGGTCTCTCCATACAAATAATGGCACCAGGTTTTCAATGCATGTATGATTGCGGCGAGCTCCAAGTCATGGGTAGGATAGTTCTTCTCATGATTCTTTAGCTGTCTGGACCCATATGCTATAACCTTTCCATGCTGCATCAGGACACAACCCAGGCCCAGATAGGAGGCATCACTATAAACTGTATACCCTCCTGATCCACCGGTAGAGCCAGCACGGGTGCAGTAGTCAGTCGTTTCTTCAATTCTGAAAAACTCATTTCGCAGTCCTCATTCCATTCAAACTTTGCATTCTTCTTTGTGAGTCGGGTTAGAGGAGTTGCTAGACTGGAGAATCCTTCGACAAACCGGCAGTAATAACCTGCCATCCCCAGGAAGCTGCGAATTTCCTTAACTGTTGTCAGCCTTTCCCAACCAAGTACCGCTTCAACCTTTTCGGGGTTCACTGATACCCCTTCCTTCGATATAACATGTCCCAGGAAGGCAGTTTGCTCGAGCCAAAATCCACACTTGCTCAACTTTTTATACAACTTCTTTTTCCTGAGGACCTGTAGGACTTGGGCAAGATGATGAGCATGTTCTTCTCTACTTTTTGAGTAGACTAAGATATCATCGATGAACACGATGACAAATTGATCCAAGAACTCTCTGAAGATCCTGTTCATTAGATCCATAAAGATGGCCGGGGCGTTGATTAGCCCAAACGGCATGACCAGGAACTCATAGTGTCCGTACCTAGTTCAGAATGCCGTCTTGGGGATGTCTTCTGTTCTTAACTTTACTGATGGTAACCTGATCGTAGATCTATTTTAGAAAAGACCCGTGCACCTGCAACTGATCGAAAAGGTCATCAATCCGGGGAAGAGGATATTTGTTCTTAATTGTTACCTTGTTTATCCCTCTGTAATCAATGCACAGTCTCAATGTTCCATTTCCCTTCCTTGCAAAAGTAACTCCGGCACCCCAAGGGGAAACACTGTGTCTAATGAAACCACTGTCTTGTAACTCAGTGATCTATTTCCTTAGTTCTTCTATCTCAATACGGCTCATTCGGTAAGGAGCAACCGAGATGGGCTGGGTACCTGGCTGTAAGTCTATGGTGAACTCGACCTCTCTGTCCACTGGTAGACCGGGCAGTTCATCCGAAAATACGTCTGGAAAGTCTCGGACTACCGGAATCTCTTGGATACAAACTTCTTTCTTGGGTTTACCTAGTTAGAGAAAATACAAGATTAAGGCACTGGGAATTAAGAAAACTTGCCATCAGGGGAAATCAGTACTGAATGATTTTATTAACTTGTAAATGGCTCCTCGTTGGGAGGATTAAATACAATCTTTTTGTTAAAGCAGTCTATGGTGGCGTGATATGCCGCTAGCCAATCCATTCCTAGGATTACATCAAAATCCTCCGTGTCTAACCCTATCAGGTCTACCCTCAATTTTCTATCTGCTATCTCCACGGCACATGCCCTGTAGATAACCTCTCCTAGCAATGTCTCCCCCCCAGCGGTAGATACAAGCAATAATGAATCAAGTCTATCAGGTGATACACAAATTTTGGAAGCAAGAACATGTGAAACAAAAGAATGTGATGCACCAGTGTCAAAAAAAAACATGAGCAATGTGGCCAGAGATAGTATACATACCATGTACCACGTCCGGGTCTGCATCGGCATCCTTCTGGGTAAGGTTGTAAACTCTGCCCTAGATTGGAGGCCTTCTTTGATTCTGGTTCCTAGGGCATTCCCTTGCATAGTGCTGGGCACTGCCGCATATGCGACAAGTGTTGCTGAGGCGGTAGCAGGGTCGGTCCCCGTGATCCCTGCCGCAGTACTGGCAGATCTTCCCACGTGCTGCCCCTGTAGCCTGAGGAGGGGCCTGGATGGCGGGTCTGGGCCTCTTACTGGGTTGGACAGGCATGGTAGGTGCTGGCCTGCGGAGCGGGGCTGAGGGTCGGGAACTCCCCGCTAGCTGAAGGTGGGTGTCGAAGCTCCTTTCTATGATCTGCGCCTTTGCCAAGACTGCTGAATATGTCTCGAGCTCCATTACCAGTAAGTGTTGTCTGATCTCCGGGCAGAGACCCCACTGGAATTTCCTGGCCTTTCGGCCCTCATCCATCAATGTCTCCAGGGCATGTCGGCCCAGCTCCAGGAACTTACGGGCATACTCCAACACTGTCATGTTTCCCTGGACCAATTGAGCAAACTCCATTTCCTTCAGGTGTTGGATGTGTTTAGGGAGATACTCCGCGTGGAAGGCCGCTAAGAACTGCTCCCAAGTAGCTGGTGTAGGTAGGGTGGTCCGCTTGAGCTCCCACTAGCGTACTGCTTCCCCTACCAGTATGTAGGAGGCAATGGCAGCCCTCTGCTCAGGAACTACTCCCAAGGTCTCGAAAGCTCTCTCAGTCTCTGCCAGCCAGTATTGGGCCTCTTCAAAAGAGGATCCCCCTGCAAAAGTAGAAGGGTTCAGTCTTCTGTACCTCTCTATGAAGCCGGGGTCGATCAAGGAAGGAGCGGGGTCCCGAGGTAGAGGGACTAGGGCCGGCTGAGGGTGAACTGGGGGACCCTGTGGTGGCACCTGCTGATGTGGTAGGGGTACTGAAATGTGCTGTAGCGGTGCCTGGTGGTACCGTGGCTGTGGTACCGGGTCGTACTGCGGCTGTGGGGCCGGGTGGTATTGTGGAGGAACAGGCTCCTACCGGGGTGACTCGGGATCAGCCTGCTGTAGCGGGGGCTCAACCTGCGATAGCAGAGGAGGTCTGGGTAACTCCCTTCTCTCCTCTCGCCTTTGCTGGGCAGCTACGAGAGCTTCCACCATCTCAAATAGTCTGTCTAAATCCTCCCGAAGCGAATTATCTTGGGCCGCTCGGTTTAGTGGGGGCCTTCCTCTCCTCATTTCCGTGTACCTGCATTCACAAGGAATGGTTGAGTAACGATCTATCGGTGAGTATTTCTCTAAGGCACTATTGTGTAAGGGATGGGTCCGAGGAAACCTGGCTTTGATACCAACTGTAAAGGCCCCGGAAATTTGAAATGAAATATGTGTATTAAAAAGGTCAAACGCGGAAGCGTAATAAAAATTTTGATTAAACATCCCTTACACTAAAACAAAAAACGTGCTCAGAGTATAAAAGAACAAACTAACTAAAAGAGAAACTCGAAAATAAAAGCTATAAATATGACTACGGAGTCTTCAGGCGTCCCCTTCGCCGTCTTCCTGCGGAACGGGCTCGGGAACAATGTCTTCCTGATCTGAAATGATTAAATAAGGAATGAGCTACACCAGCCCAGTAAAGACATCACACTATCTCACCGTCACGGAGATAAAGGTGGGTAGAAAACACAAAAGGACCAATGGAGCATAGTTTACAACAAATTCTTTTATCAATAATAAAATCCTTTACTATCCACTTACCTCGGTGAAATTCATAAAAACAATATACGAAAGCAATAACATTATCATCATCATGAAATCATAGGAACTGTATAACATAATACTTATCACGCCTTTTGCATCTCAATCATTTCACAACATATTTTTCCTTATTTACCAGCCTACTAGTATCCATGGGGATCCATAGGGGTCCTGCTACCCGTGAACCTTTAACACTTGTATTCAGATTCCAGGGCCGTCCCCATATCCCGTCCGGTATGGGCACCAAAACTATAAACCTCAATACCCCGTCCGGTATGAGGGTGAAACGGGCCGTCCCCATACCCCGTCCGGTATGGGCGCTAAAACACATAAGGTCTCCATACCCTGTCCGGTATGAGAGACCACAATTCCGGTAGGGTTTCCTACGGACCCGGTCCGTCCACCATCTCTCAGGATATCTAGTCAAGCTGACCACATTATACAATTATCAATTTACATAACCTTTCATTCCCCTTTATCTCAGTCAGCATCATCAAATCACACACAAACAAGCAACCAGTAATTCATGCCAAACAAGCCAACATACAACATCGGGTTCTCAGTTATTCAACCCATAATCAATAAAACAGTGATTTATGCACACGAAACTATGAAATGAGAACATCATGCATCATACTGCATTTAAAACTGTAAAATAGAACAAACAACAACTGACCGACAAATACACCAGACTCGGGCTCCATTAGCGACCTTAAACAATTTCACACATCTACTGATTCATGAAACACCGTTTTATTATTTATTGAACTTTAATACCGTGATAGGAAATAGGGTGAGGGGTCCTTACTTGTTTCGGGGTCCGAACACGGCTCCACAGTGCGCCTACAGGCTGTCCTTAATTTTTCCTGAATTTTTCCCGGGGAACTGAAACGCACTACTAGTACCTGCACGTGTCCCAAAAAATCCCAAATTAGACCTAGGGCCCCTTTCGGCCAATATCGCAATTCCGGCACGGCGGCTCCGCCGTGCTCCGGCGACGGCAGGCGGCAAGGGTTTTTGTGGTCAGGTGTGGGGGTTCTATTTATACCCTTTTGCCTTTTGATCACAGCCGTCCATTTTGATTAAATCTGGGCCGTCCGTGCGCGATTGAATCTGGGTCGTCCGTGCGCGTGCATCTGGGCCGTCCGTGCGCACGCTTGATCTGGGCAGTCCATGCGCGCGGGGACGCATCTGGGCCGTTTGATCGTGCGCACGCGGATCGCCCACGTGGCCCGTTCCCCGGTCGACGTGGTCTTGCCACGGGCAGGTCCTGGTTGGCCAGGGTTGGTGATTGGACCGCTGACATGGTTGCCGACGTGGCCAGGACGGGGATCCCCGTTTTCAACATGGGCAAATACCATCAGCATGGGGTCAAGGTTTCAAAAATACCCCCGGATTCGTATCTTTCACCCGTTTTTGACAAAATCAATTTCAATTAAATGCAAATAATATTTTTACCCAATTTTACAATTATTATTATTTTTATTATTATATTAAATTAAATTAAAATAAACAAAATAAAATAAAATAAATAAAAATAAAATTAATAATAATAATAAAAATAATTTAAAATTATTTGGGCGTTACA
>NW_019014680.1:2659014-2684346 GCF_000150535.2 Carica papaya | reverse complement strand
CTTTGTTGCACTTCAAATAACATAGTTTCTTCCTTAATAAGTTTATACTGTTGGAACTTAAGGAGACAGTAAAAATTAAGAATAAGGATTGGAAAAGAAAAATAGATATGATCTAAATTTTTAATTAAAAGGTCACTATTTAAATAGATAAATTACAACAAAAAATATTCTTAAACTATTATATTTTGATTTTTGAACTTTTTTTAGTTTTGATTACGTTAGGTATTATTTGCTTTTTAAAAAAAAGAAAAAAGAAACTATAACTTTTGATTAAAAGAAAAAAGAATAAAATTAAAGGATAGTAAATTATTACACAATGATTTACAGAATTGAACCGCAGTAAAATCAAACTGGAGATAAAGTTCTACCCCTTCACCAACAACTACTCTTGTCATCATGATGTAAGAAGCATATATCATATATATGTGTATATAGATATATACACAGGGATATTGCTTGCTTGACAGTTTTGGTTAGGTTTCACACACTTGAATTTCCAAGAGGAAAAAAAAGAAAAGAAAAGAAGAGAGAAGAAAGAAAAGCTTTTTGAATTGTGTTTGTGGATTCAATCATTTCATCTTTTACCAACAGACAATACCAAACAGACAACACAATGATTCCCTTTCTCCAAAAATGCACAAACCACTAATTCTCCACTAAAAGCCTTTCACACCACAACAAAGATTACACATATACATACATCTCATATATGCTTGTATCTATGTATGTATATATATATATATCTCTAGCAGACCCATTAAGTTTTCTTGCAAGAGTGAAACTGGGTTTTGCTGTTTTTTGGAAAAAATGAGAAGAGACCTTGAGCAAAGTGAAGCAAATTCCACTCACCATAAACCACCATCGTTGAAGCTCCTTGACTCTTCTCTCAGGCTCTGTGTAATTCCTCTCAGTGCTGCAACCATTTGGGTGACTGTCACCAATCAGCAGGATAACAGCAGCTATGGCAGATTGGAGTACACCAATCTAATGGGTCTCAAGTAAATATATACATATATATATATATATATTTGTGAATTATAGTTTTTCCCTTGCATTCTAAACCTTAAACTCTAAAGTCTAAACTATAAATACCCATTTTCGTTATAATGTTATGTGAATTAGATGTTTTCAAGAAATTACAAATTATAAACTAATTGACAAAATGGTTATATATATACTTACAGGTACATGATTTTGATTAGTGCTGTAACTGGTTGTTATGCTCTCCTTGCTGCTATCTCCTCATGGATCAAATGCTTGGTAACTAAAGCCTGGCTTTTCTTTGTCTCCGACCAGGTTCATTTTTCAAATTTCTGCTTCCAATTTTTTTTTTTTTTTTTTTTTTTTTTTAAATTTATCTTTTAATTCTTCTCAGTATCCGTAATTGTTATATTCGGTGCTGTTTTAACGTTATGTTAATTCATTTTTTTCTATGTTATTAACAAGAATATCCATTTTTCTGAATTGTCTTTTAAAATATATAAATGTAATCTAACTATTTTTTAACAAAAAAGAGAATCAAACTAAATATTTGAAATAAAATATAAAATGCCAAGAACCAAATTGTAATATCAAATTACGACAAATAACAAATTTTGGGGATTAATTTAGTAATTTACTTTTTCTTTTTCAAATTTGCCCTAATTATTTAATATTGTAATTGAGCAGATCATAGCATACTTACTGGTGACATCGGGAAGTGCAGTGTTAGAGATATTAGACTTAACCTACAATGGCGATCGAGAGATTACGTGGAGCGAAGCTTGTTCATCTTTTGGAAACTTCTGCCACAAAATCAAAGTTGCAGTCATTCTTCATGCTTTTCTCCTTTCTTGTTTCGTTATTCTATCTGTAATCTCAGCTTTTAGGGTTTTCAGTTTCTTTGGCCCTCCTTTTCTTTCCTCTCAAAATCAGGAAGAAGAAAAGAACTAATGTAATTTAATGCCAAAAGAATTAATAATTTTAAGCATGATTTGGATTTTTTTTTTTAGGAATTACAATTGCTTCTGGGTTTTTTTTTTTTTTTTTTTTTTTAAAAAAATTATATTTTCCTGTAAAGTTATGTTGATATTATAATAAAAAAAATTTATGAAATTTATTTATTAATTTATATATAATTTAATTAAATGATGATAAGGTTGGAAATTAATTTCATATATATTTTTTAAATTCTACATTAAATGAATTTTTTAACATCTCGATTATCTTCTAGTTAAATTAAATATAAATATTTATAATACATGAAAATGAGGATATGGTTTGGGCACTTGACAATCTATAGGAAGCTTCAAAGAAAATGCTTGCACCCAACATATATCACATTGGAAGTATCACTTTTGTTTTCTTCTTTTTAATTTTTTTTTTAAAAAATTAATATAACTAAATTAATAAAATATAAAGTGTTTTTTTTATATAATAATTAAAATTAAAATTCATTTTTTATATATTTAAAACTAAAAATTATAATATATAATTTATCAATTATAAAATTTTAATTTTTTAAATCAATAATATTTTCTGTAGATATATTTATTAAATGCTAAATAACTTTTAACAATAAATAATTTTAATTAATAATTATTTTAAATATTTTTTAAACTCACAGTCTGCTGAAACTTTCACTAAAAACAACATTTGTATTTAAAAAAAATATTAAAAAATTATACACTCTAATTCTAATAAAAAATATATATATTTATTTAATAGGCTTAATCAATCAAATTAAGTAAATATTCTGTTTAAAATTTAACTAATCAGATTAGTCAATTTAAATCTGATTTTAATAATTATACATAAAACAGGATTGTGTAAATAATAACATTTTGCAAGGACCTTTAATTTACTGGGGCCAAGAAGTGATAAATCCCTCCGCTGCAGCAAAACGACATCGTTTGGCTCTCACTGTGGCCAATAAAACCGACCAATGCCTTTTGTTCTTCCACTCTCGTTTCTCCTAACACAACGATCACTATAAAATATTTTAGAAGAGCACAGATCTCCCAAATCCGTATCTTTTGGTAAAGTGTCTTCCTTTTTCATCGGCGAATTATTTGTTTTTATCTCCTTCTCAAATAGTTTTAGATGAAAGCAAAATAATCTCGACTTTTTTCTTTTTAATTTCATTGGATGAACTCAACAGTATTTGCATAGTTGAAGAAGACGACCCTGCAAGCCATGGCCAAGAGCTCCTTCAGACTTGAACACCCACTTGGTTCTCTTCCTCTTTCTCTCTCTCTCTCTGATCTGTGTTTAGATTGTTTTAATTTGAAACCTCCTAACTTTATTTGAGGGATATTTATTTTTTGATCTGGGTTGCTAGTGGATTGATGATCTGTTTGAGAATGATCTGTTATTCTCCAAAAAAAAACCTGTGGTATTTGCATAAATTTATGGGTTGAACTGTCAGATTTTTGTGACCCTGTAGAAATTTGTTCTGCAAAAGCATAATCTGTAAGACTGTGAAGAATAAATATTGGCTGGTTAAGTAAAGTTAGCATAGAGTATATATACTTAAACTAAGTGAAGGCATAATGATGGATTTTGATAGAAAGTAAAGTTGTTATTTCACTAGATGGTTGGGATTTTTCTTTCTGATTGTGTTAACAATTTTAGATTCTAACCCAAAATAAAGAACTTACAGAGATAGGCAGATTGACAGATGGAAAAGTCGTTAAAGTACTCGTAATTTGTCGACCTGGAATTAAAATTTTCTAATAGGAGTAATTTTGTTTAGAGAATTTTAATATTACTTAGTTTAGCTTTTTGCAGTGGCTGTCTTTATAGTTTAGTTTATCAAGGTTTTCCTTGTGATGATCTAATCAACTCATTTATCACAATTATCTTAATTTTCAATCACAAGTCGACTGTGGATTAAGTAGGGAAGGTTTGTTTAGGGGTTAAGTTTTTTGTGTTAAATTGCATATGTGGATTTTTTATCACATTGGTTGATCCTGGGTTCTGTATCATTTGCTTGATGTCATTCTTAGGCTATGATTGGAACAAATATATAGATTATTGTGGAATTATTTGTAAATCCACAGTTAATTCAATTCAAAGAGGTTGTAAATCGTATTGTGATGACAAAAAACATTAAGCTTATATGAAATTTCATCATACAGAACTGAAACAGTACATCTCAAATTCCATTAAGGTTGATGGAACTCCAATTCCATATAAAATTTTATACAAACTCAATTTTTCATAAGTAGTATTATCATTGTTTTATAGTTAAAAGTAAGTGTGAAATTAGAAATGAATTTCACATTTTGGACCAAGTGTTTTGTTTTTTTACTTTCTGTTAAGACTAACTGATTTTATATGGCAGAAAGGAGGCAGGCAGAAGCTTCCCGAATTAGGGAGAAGTATCCTGATAGAATACCGGTATGAATAATTAAGTTATATGTGTTATGCACAATGGAAAATCGATTATTCTATTGGATGTATGTCACCAATATTTTCGTCCATTCTATTCATTGGTTTTTCTTGTGCTGTATAGATTATCGTGGAGAAAGCCGAAACAAGTGACATACCTGATATTGACAAAAAGAAGTTAGTGATATCTTAGTTTCTCTTTTATGGTCTTTTCTAGATATTTATTTTAATGTTTCTGGACTTGATTTTTGCACGTGTGGTCCTTATTGAACAAGGTTCGTTTTCATCCTTGCGTGTAGCAGTTTTCCATTTTCAAGTGGAAATATTGATAGTGACTGCTGGCTTATGGAAAATCTTTGTTTTATAATTTTATTGATATTAAGTAGTTTGGGTTAGATTATGTAATTATGCACCTCCTGTCATTAGAAAAATAAGTAACAATGCTGGTCCATATGCCAAACAACATGTTTGGCTCCACCCGAAAATAAAAGAGCTTATAAGCTTTATAAGTGCTTTATCTATCTATAACCTAACATACTTTATTTGTGTTTAAGAGTTTGGAAAACACGACCTTGTAAGTAATATTAGTTTATTTATGTGTTCGGTAAAGATATAGCTTATAAGTTATCGGTATTGCTAAAGTAACAAAAGGCACACCATAAAAGATGCATGGTGTTACTTGGGTATATGGAGATAGACTTTTAAAATTGTTAAAGATTACTTTACTCAATTTCTTGTTAATCCAAGAAATTTTTAGAGAGTTTATAAGCTCTCTAAAATAAAAGCTACATCCTAATAGCTTTTGAAGAGTAAACACTTTTAGAAAAAGTGCTAAGTTGTTCAACTTATTAGCTATTTGTTATTTACTCCCTGAAAAGAATTCTTTATTATTGATCAAACGAGTAACAAAAATTAAAACACTTTTAGATAAGCTTATGCTTATTGGAAAATAAGTCCGTTGCAGTGTGTAGATATTGTGGAAATGGGTATATTGATGAATCTGGTGGCAGTCTGATGTACTAATTGGTTTGAATTGAGTACCATCTGTTCTTAAACAAAGTTCTTATGATAAGTTTTAAACTGATTCCATAGAATATATTCTCGTGAGTCTGAGACCATGATGTTTGCAGATATCTGGTCCCTGCTGATCTTACTGTCGGGCAGTTTGTTTACGTGGTGAGGAAGAGGATAAAGATTAGCGCCGAGAAGGCTATATTTGTCTTTGTCAAAAACATTTTACCACCCACTGGTGAGAACTCTTTGTGAGTTCAATTGATACAATTTTACAACTGTAGTTCACTTATAATTTCCTTTCTATTATTACAGCTGCCATGATGTCTGCAATTTATGAAGAGCACAAGGATGAAGATGGTTTCCTGTACATGACTTACAGTGGGGAGAATACATTTGGAGCATCATTTGAAGGACTATCTTGCTGAACTCTGTCAATACAACTTTGAGAAGACAAATTAGGTGGTGTAAAGGATGTAAATATTTGGTGTCTGTTTGAACCCAAAGCAGCCAATCAGGAGGTTAGATCTTCTTGGATGCTGCCCTCTGCTTAATGTTTGGTATTATGGATATACCTGGTCATTTGATGAAAGTAGATTTCTATGGTTATTTACTCATAGGGCTTGGATTATCTCTTACTCAACTTGTTCTCGAGATGTTAATAGTAGATTTTGGTGCCTCCAGGCTTAGTTAGCTTAGTGGTAATTACATATTTCAAGTTTGGAAAAAATTCCGTGAAATCTAAAGTCCCATGTCAGAAAATATGTGATTGTGAGCTCTTATAAGTCATATTAATGCTATTAGTTTGAACATTTGAGCATCTATACCAGTTGATAGAAGAATAAACTACTTCAAGCTTTATAAAATTGACTATGAACTCTCCAAAATTTTATCCTTGGCTATGGACAATGTATTCTTTATTGTCTATCTTTCTCTTAAATGTAACGAAGAGAATATAGGAGATCTTATAAATATTTTAACTGAATTGTAAATTCTCTTCTTTGATGATAATCTTTTATTTCACATTTTCAACCGTTATATTACAGTAAAAAGAATTCTAACCATTCAAGAAGAAAACAAAAAAACTAATTGGTGAACTATATCTCCTTGTAAAATGAGAAGGGTAGAATTTCCCAATACTTGGTTTCTATATATATACACATATAAGATAGTGATCAGCTTGGACCTTGTTCTCAGTAAAAACAGGGAAGAAGCTTTAAAGCTTGCTCGTTTGGAACACCAAAAACTTGATTTGACAGCAATTAATTACTGCCTCTTGCCGTGTGAAATGATAAGACTATATGTTTTCAAATTTAGGCAGGGTTAAAATAGTTCATCATCGTTGGACATGGTTAAATTTAGAGAATGTTCAGTTGTCTTTTATCTACTTCATATTGAAGTTTATATATGGCTTCTGGGTTGAAAATAAAGATGCTTAATAAACCCTCAAATATTTTTAAAACTTAGAGCTTGAAATTTAAAAGGAAAACAAAAAAATCAAATTGGGAATTAATTGCCCACTATATAAAAATATGTTTTAATAATTATAGCTCCTTTAGTTAGAGATGTTATAGTGAAAATCAATTAAAAAAAAAATTAAAATGGGAATTAACCGCTAACTGTTTAAAAATATATTTTAATATAATAATTTTTTTTTTTTTTTACAAAAAAAATTAAGAGATCGTCATACACATTTGAAATCAGGAGACATCCATAATATCGTCGTAAGTGAAAAACTGTTGGAAATCATTCTACATCTACACCTGAAGATGAGAATGGAATAGTTTTAAAAGGTATTTTGGTAAAAAGTAATTTTACTTTTAATTATGTAAGTTGAATTTTTTTTTTTTTTGTGGACACTAGAAAAAATTTATCTCAAATTTCTTAATTTATTGTGACTATTTCAATAAAAAAAATTTAATTATTTTAAAATATTTTTTTATTTACAAATATCATAAATTTGTTAAAGTATAATTCGAGTTAATTATTATAATTTTATCAGAATTAAGTTATTAATTTTATTAAATTAAATATTATAATTTGATTTAACAACAACTCGTATAAATTAAAGCTCGAAAAATACAGAAAGTGGGTGGCAATATCTTTTATTTTTTTATTAAAAGATTCAATCAAATGTCTTAGAGAACTTTCTTATACTAAATCAAACTTTAAGCACTTCCTTTTCGTTTTTTTTTTTTACCATCTGATAAACAAAATAAAACATTATGGTAACTCGATTGACTGCAAACAAAAAAATTGGTTTTACTCGGAAAGATGAAGATAGAGAGAGGCAATCAAAATTAGCTCAGTAATTGTGGTGCAGAATCACAGAACCACTAATCTCCAATACGATTCTGGGATCTTACTGCATATGGGAACAACAGATATATATACAGAGAGTTCAAATGACAAAAAGATTAAAAATAATGATTATAATCAAACCCCATTGAGGAAACAATCAGTCTTGAGAAACCCTAATAATATTTCATACAAACTTTTTTTTTTGGGAGGGTAATTTCAGTCCCTTCTTCTTCCTCCCGTAAAGGGTAAAAACCCTTCTTAGCAAATCCCAGGTAAGTTATCCCAAGAGCAAGAACCAGTGTTTCTTCCTGGTTCTGTTGCAGGGTCAACAGGGAACAGTGAAGCTATCTGTTGCAGATCAATTCCCAGATTATCATCTGTAACGACTGAAGATTGTTGGCCATTGGAGATTTGATCTCCTGTATCATTGTACCATTGATCAGGAACACGCATGGAAGGTACACCGTTGATTAATTTGGTCAAGTCTTCGTGTAAAGTGTTTATCTGGGTAGGTACTTCTTCCTTCTGTTTAAATCCTATGTCTGTCAAAAAAAGATTACTTTCATGGTTATTGCAGAATATCATAAATATTATATATATATATAGTAAATTAGATTTGCTGACCTGAAGATAAGCTGATACTAGTTGTATCAGACCAGGAACCAAACCCACCCAATCCAGGCTTATCTTCTTCCAACTCCAAAATATGTCTCCTTTTCATATTCTCATGGCTGCTTTCCCCTCCAAAATTCTGGGACTCAGACAGCAAATCCTCCAGCAACCCAGTACTGCATGGACGTATCCCCAACATCATCTTCTTCTTTCTGCTGTTCTTTTTCAACTTAGCATCCAATGCCCACTCACTGAATGAATTTTGGGACAATAGTTGGCTTGAAGGGAGCTCTGTTTTCATTGGAAAGATCGAATCTGTTGTTGGAACCATATGTTGTTGGCCACCTCGAAGCATTTGAGGCGAACCAGGGCCAAAAGTCAAGGGGCTATTACTCAATGAGTAGGAAGGAACAGTGGGAGAACCCAGAAGGGGTAATTGTGGGGAAATTGCATCAGTAGGAGTAGTAGGACATGAACTGTGGCGGGTTACGAGTGAGGTAAACGAAGACTCGTTAATCAAAGACGAAAAGGGTAACATGAATCCATTACAGCCAGTGTTTGTAGTGTTGTTATTAGGAGTGAGAGGAGGAGTAGTAGTAGTGTTAGTAGCAGTTTCATGTTGCAGACGCCTCAAGCGTAGTGGGGTTTGGAGTAGAGGAGGTGCTCGTGGGAAGAAGAAGGGGCTGATGATCGCGTTGCTGGTAGGGGTGGTAGCGGTAGATAATGGAGAATTGGTGCCATTTCCAAAAAGAGAGAGTGTGGGGAAATTGTGGGGCGAAGAAAGAGCTGGAGACACAGGAGGAGGAGTTAGAGGAGAAGGAGGATTTGGAGTTGTGGGAGTTGGGGAATGAGGAAGGAGATGGGTTTGGAAGGTGAAAGAAGACGAAGATGGAGTCGTGGGTGCGGAGGAGGAGAGCGGAGAGATCGGTGTCATGGGCTGTGAGTGTGGCTGCTGCTGAGGCTGTTGTTGCTGATGACAATGGTAGAATGGTTGCTGTTGTCCTTCTTGTTGGTAGGTTGGTTCGATATCGGGAGGATAAAGAGGAAGACGTTGTCGTTGTCTACGCTTAACTCTTGTGTTCCAGTAATTCTTGATTTCGTTATCTGTTCTTCCCGGTAACTAAGAAAAACAGACATGAATTTGATTGATTTGCCTCTAGATTCTCTAGAAATTGAAACAAAACCAGAGAAAAACAGAGGTTTTTTTTTTATTTTTTCTGGGATACCAGTTTGATAAAGCACAGAAAATTTGCCTTTAGATCATTCAAAACTTACAGAGGATTAGTGCTTTTTCTCTATTTAGATATATAAAGATGAAGGATCAATTCATTGAAAAAAAAAAGAGAGAAAGAAACTAGAATGAAAAACCCAATACCCGCCCATTTATTGTCATATACGTACATATGTATATATTGGTTTTGTTTTAAAAAATTGAACCCTCAAAACCAGACAAAAGAACCCTGAAACCCACCATACAAGAGACACACACACATACATATATAATATTATTTATATATAGATATAACAAAGTTGTTACCTGAGCTGCCATTCGCGCCCATTTATTACCGAGCTTGGCATGAAGCTCGGCGATAAGCCTTTCCTCCTCAGGTGTAAAGGCGCCCTTCTTGAGATTCGGCCTGAGATGATTAGCCCACCGGAGCCTGCAGCTCTTGCCGCACCGAGCCAGCCCGGTGATCTTTTGCACGGAGTTCCAGTTTCCTTCACCGTGCGTTCTAACGTGCTCCGCCAGGATTGCGTCCTCAGCCGCCGTCCATGGCCCCTTCTTCAATATCACTTTTCCGACCCCACCTTCAGCTCCTCCTCCCCCAATCTCACCGCTCGATCTTGACGACCCACTTGCATTTGTTTCTCCTATGCCGTAGGGGATCATTTTCACCACCCCCCACGGCACCAAAACACCAATACTATATCAAGAACAAATCGACAATTCTATGTCCTACAAAGCACAACGTATTGCAGTTCTTCACAGAATTTTTTGAAACGCAGACAAGATTTCTAGCAGAAGTACATGAAGGGTATTCGTGGTTTTGGGTTAAAAATGGTGGGTTTCCTTATTTGTTTTTTTTTTATACTCCAGAATGAGAAATTTTAAGTTAGAGATTTCTATGGTGGTCTCCTTATTTTCATAAAAAGAAAGAGAGAAACAGAGAGGGAGAGAGAAAGAGAGATGGTCCTCAAACGTCATAGAAGATCCTGGTTATGGTGATAATAATTGGTTCCAGTTTCCAGTTTCCAGTTTCCAGTTCATCTTCTTCATTGCTCCTCGTCATGGTAAAACCTGCCATTGTTGGAGAAATGACTTTCTGGTATTTGTAGGAAGGGAAGGAGGAGGGGGAGGAGGAGGCGGAGGAGGAGGGGGATGGAAAGTGGGGCCCTCTGAAGGGATGTTCGGTGGGGTCTCGTAGAGTGGGACCCACAAAGGGTAAAAAAAAAAAATTTAGTGGAGGAGGGTAAAAATATTTGGGAGAAGGGGATAAATTTTTTCTTGTTTTGAATGGTGGAGCCTTTTAGGCGGCTCCATTTTTTACTCACTTTTTTAGTTTTTAACCCCCTAAACCCAACAGCCTGCTCTGGCTTTTCTATTACAGCTCTGAATTGATGAAGTTGGTTGGGGTTTAACACTTTTCACTGCGGTGAAACAAAATGGAGTGACAGAAGAGTAGGGAATGGGATTGGTTCCTTTTTTTTTTTTTTTTTTTTTTTTTCTCCCTTGGAAAATACGAATATAAAAATTTACTTTTTAGGTTCATCATAATTATTAAAATATAAAATAATAATTATATCTCAACATATTTTGCCATCATAAGCTCCCTAAAATACTTGAGTAGACGCAATTTTTCAAATTGAATCTCAATTAGACAAATTGTATAATTATATATATAAATCTTTTTTTAAAAAAAAAATACTAACCAAAGTGTAATAATATTCTAATAAAATTGTAATTTTCTTGCAATGTTTAACTCAATTAGTATTAATTCATTACAATCTGATTACAATATTTAGTTGAATAATATAAAATTTCAATGAAATTAATAAGATAGTTGATAATAAAAAAAACAAGTTTCTCAATAAGTCACTCATTTCATGTATTGTTTGTCCCATGAATTAAATCAACTACCATGAAAAGTTAAAAGCTAACTTTGGCCCGGTACATAGACTCCCTTACCGTGATTATTTTGAATCTATTTTTCTATTTTATATGTAAGTTCTCCGTAACTAATTCTCTAACATACGTCTCATTGAAGTAATTTATTTTCATCTATAATATTTTTTCACATATAATTAGATTTACGTGCTATAATTTGTCTTTTAAATCCGATAAATAAGTAAAATTTGAATTTTGAAGTAGTCTTCGAACTTGCTTAGTTAAAAGAGTTTGATTAAAATAACTCAAATCTCTAAAATTAAGTCCCCTTATATAAGTTTTCTCGCACGCGTCTTATTTTACACTATTTAACGAATTCTATGCTCCTTTATATTATTTTTTGTCAAAATTGTGAACTAATTTTTTCTATTTGATTGTGAATATTATATGAGAAAATGAAATATTCGTAATGTATATGGGGATGGCTAAAGTCACACCCTCCATCAAGGTGATATGGTGTAATGCTCTAAGAACTTCTGCTTTCAATGGAAGCATCCAATAAGTAATTATTTGTTCATGCAACTCACAACCACCCTAAATATGACACAATCAGTTGCCCATCCATGTCTTCTTCTCTTTTTCTAGTGTAAAAATCTTCTTAAAAGTATGAAGAAAACATTCTCGATCTGTCTATTATTCGTCATCCATGCTCATTATTTTGTCTGTCGTTCAAACACAAAAATACAGAGATACTTTAATTTTCAAACTATACCAATCAATTCTTGAATGTTGTACCCAAAATACCTCTTCCTTTTTTGTTAGATCTTCCCATTCCTTTTCCGACACATGAGATTGGTCCACCGCCATAAGACTACACCGAATTTGTAACTATATCAACCTATTTCGTGTTAATACGATTTCTAATGTTAATTGTCACTTTTCTGTTAATTTAAATTGAAAATTTTTATTATTTATTTTTAAATAATTGAGAAAATAAAACTTATGATATAAATGAAGTTTATTAGTTATATATTAAACATGTAAAATTATAACTAAATTTAATCTATGTAAAATATCTTATAATTATCCTAAGTTGACTATATTTATTTGTGAATATTTATTTAGAAATCTCCATTTACTTTTAAAAATAAAAGGAATATACAATTTTTTTAGATAATCCCAAATGAAATTGAGACAAAATATATCTTAATCTCCCCGAACCTGTCTATAAAATTAGTTTTAATTTCATAATTAAAATAATTATAAATTTCCTAATAAATTCCAAAAATAAAAATTTAGTTTGGCTTGTATGATAAGTCATGACATTCATATACTCTCTCCCTATATATATATATATATATATACACATTTTTTTAAGAAAAAAAAAATTTATCTATTACGAAATTAGGATCAGTATGAAATTAAAATAAGAAAATCTACCTGCTTTAAATATGGTTGCCTCATTCCAATTTCAGCGTCGTTTAAAAATAGAAGACCAAGCTTCGGGTCCCACGATCAGCTTCTTCTTCTACCTTCCAAGATTTTAATGGTGTAAACGTTCGTAGCGTGTGCAGCTTACCAACATATATAAAACCTTAAATTGACTCTTCGCCCACGCAAAGGCGACGGAAAACGGTCAAGCTTTTGATCCTTCCTTTCTTGCATATATATAACATACATGTTATATATAGATAGATACGCGGAGGAGAAGCAGCCAGCTTACGATCATGGCTTTGTTATCGAATATAATCAGCTGTTTCTACGAATCTCCCAAATCCAGACGCTACGAATGCAAAGGTGATATTTGTGTTCTAAGAACCACCCCTAAGAATTCCAGCCGGAAAATGCCGAACATCAAGCGAACGAAGAGCGCTGATCAGATAAACGGAAGTAGCCTAGCAGGGAATTTCGTGGAGAAGACCTGACGAGATAGATCTGATGGAGGGGACCGGACGAGGATGGAAATCGTCAATGGTATTAATAGTGTATATACTTTTATACGTTAATAGGCGAGATGGAGATGATGGAGTTTTCGGTCATTCTGTGGCAGAAGGCGAAATTATCCCTGAAGAATTAGGGTTACATCCACCATTAACGTTTCTCTGATTGAACTCGATCGCTTTTCAAACGCTCGTCAATATTTCAGGTCCCGAGATTCTGCAGGGACTGAAAATTTGCTCTCTTTATTTATTTATTTTTATTGTTTCTGATTAGCGGAGTTTATGAAATAAATAATATTAATGTGTTCTTATGGCTCCTCTCAATTGGAGAGAGAAAACAAGAAATTAATTGGAATTAATTTTTATTTTATTACTTAATTATTTTACGTACTAATTTATACTGATCTTGTATTAAATGAAAAAAGAAAAATAAGATAAAAATAAAATTAAATCCGACCAATTCTTATCATTCTTTAGAATTGGACTCTTTCTTTTCAACATGACTTCTGAGAATCTAACCAACAATACAAGCAAAGTATGAACTGGTTCAATCGTCCAGAGTTTTAACAAAATTAGATCAAAAATAGGAGTGAAATTGAAATTTTCCATTTGTGAGAAATTTGATTCACATGTACAGAACAATCATACTAGCAAGTATGAACTGAAGAAGTTGGTATTGTCAATGGAATGACATAAAAGGGAATCAGCCAGCCATGACTGAAATCTAACCAACTACTTTCTCTCATCCACCTGTGATCAATGTACAACCCACCCATCGACTAGGTTTTATATATACCTTATCTGATCAACAACTTCTAATCAACAGAAATATTTTACCTCCTGGATAAAAAGTATATCATTCGTGCCGTGCCAAGTCAGCAGTTTTTTCGTTAGACCATGTAGATATATATCAAAATTAATCTGCTCCACGTCCTTCGGATTCCACTTGCAACTCGACTCTGATCTTACAGCACAATATCCATTTTATACGAGTTCAAACCGGTCAGAGAACTGAAACCTGACATTTGCAAGTTGTTAACCCCAGGTAGAGGGTTTTTAATATCAAGTCAGGCATCAAAATCCAAGACCTGCCACTAAAACAAGGCATTCTCAAATTTTTGTCAACTATGGCTTAGGAAATGAATTTTCACATCCCTAAGACTGGGAGCCGAATGTAGCATTTGAATTTCCTTCGTTTGCCAGTTCCTCAGCAATGTTCATCCTTCCAGAATTAGAGTTGCAGAGCTAGGTCCGGCTGCTGTGAGTCCACCATTACACCTGAAGATTGTTTAACTGGAGAACCTGGAGACTGGCAACCGATATTCAAATCAGGAGGAAGTGTCTCCTGTTTTGGCCTTGGTTGGACAACATGTGGACTAAGGCCTCGCCAAGGTGATGGCACCTGAAACCGAGCCAAATCAGCCGCAACAAACTGAGGGAAGACTATTGGCCTGTTTTGGAACTGCGCTTCGTTTGCGCCACGTAGTGGTTGTGGCGCAAAAGCCTGAAGTGGGAACTTGTCAGGTGAGAATTGCATCCCAGCCGAAAAAGGAAATTCCCCTCTAATTCGCGAAATCTGTGGATGGAATTCCCGAGCTGGATTGTATAATGACTCTGCAGAAATCTGATTCTTTGGACTGCTGGCTTCATTTGCTTGTTTAAACCCTCCAGCACCTATGGACATCCATGCACGAGCAGCAGCTGCTGCAGCGTTACTTGAATCATCTCTTCTTTCAGATGGGACCGATGATGCAGCTGATGGGGGATCAACTGCTGGTTGACTTGAAGGATTCTGTTGCTTCTGAGCCTTTTCAGCAAACATTCTCATCAGCTGAACCGGATCATTAAGACCCTGCTCCTGTGCATGTGGGAAATAGGTTGCTGCCCGGGCCATCTGGTTGGCAATGATATCAGATGTAGGACTAACCATCCGGTTATTCAAACCATTACTTGTGACTTTTCCATCAGGCAATGCTCCACTGGCAACTGCATTATTATCCAGCTGCTTCTGAGAAGCAGACTGTAAAAGAGTTGCATTTCTTGTTAACATTTCTCTTGACCTCAAGGCTACTGTTTCTGACCAATTTGAATTTGCCTTCTCCGGAACAAACTCTGCATTGTTTTGATTGGCTGTAGGTGGCAAATTTAACTCAACTTGCTTTGACACCTTATGATTTTGAGGGTTAACAGAGGTCCGAGATAGTGGATTTTGTAGCTGCTGGTTAGTAGCATGAAAAGGGGAATTTGGTTGTGCTCCTGGAGAAGTTATAAAAGAAGGTTTTCCGTCTGAGACCTTTCCAGAAGCAGGATGAAACAAAGATGATTTCCCTTCTAAGGCAGCTCCACTAGCAGCTTGCTCCTTAGCGAGTACAGTGGTCTTAACATGCATGTCATCCCTCCGCAAATCAACACTAGACTTCGGCTTTGTAAACAGTGAAAACTCTTTTTCTTTACAACTTTCGAGCATTAAGACTGAAGTTGGAAGTGGCTCATATTCTCCAACCCATCCACGACCAAACTTGCTACCTGCAGGCAGTGCTTGCTCAATCCTCTTCGATGCAACTTTCCATGCAATAGGTCCAAGAGTAGCAGCGAAGCGAGCCAGACTCCGGGTGTAAGAATTTTCTGCATGTAGTCCTACCTGATTCAGAAAAAATATCAGTAAGGTGAGCAGAGAATATTAGAATCAAGTGGAGAGAAGTTCTCAGTGTCATACTGCAACAAGCTGCTTGATTTCACTCTCGAAAGTCATAAAAATTGAATCTGGTCTAACAACTGGTTGATTAGATATATTATAGGTTGCGCGGCGGTTCTCGTCGACTGCAGACGACTTCCTCGCAAATTTAGTTAAGAGACCTTTTCCTGAAACAGAAGGAACAATTAGGACAAAAAAATGCAACAAAATGACAACAGAGCAGCAGGCAACACTTCTGGATAAAATTTCAGCCACTAGGAAGTTATCACACAGTATCTGCCACATCCAAATCAAGATTATTATTGAATGGCTTCCAATCTATTTAAAAGAGACTCAGAGAATCTAATGCTACATACTGTAAAATCCCTTCCATAGGGTAAAATAATGATAAAAATTCTGAGAAACCAACATTTGCACCCTGCATATCATCTTATTGTATTGTCTTTGGATGTGTTTGAAAGAGGCAAGGAGAATCTAATGCTAAATGCTGTAAAATCCCTTCCATAGGCTAAAAATACCAACATAAGATAAAAATTTCTGAAAAACATATATTCATCCTTTGAATATCTGCTTCTGAAATTACACAGCAAAGATTTAAGGAATAATATGAAAAACATCAGAAAAAAAAAGAAGCATCCAACCTGATGATGGTTCTTCTGCCTTCTCTACATTATTATCAACTAGGAATGAGTTAGCATCTACAATCCCATCAGTATTGTTTGGCCTCTCATAACCACCAGGTTGGGTTGCAATCAAACCATTCTGGATATCTCCTGCAGTGGCAAGAGTAGCACCTGAAGAGAAATCGGAACCAACAGGTTCCTGAAGGGCACGGTTCAAAGGTTTCTTCATGGGCTTCTTCACCGAGAAAGTAGATTTCATTTTCTGCTCTGACTTTAACTCTTTCTCTGTGCGTTCAATAACATCCATCCTTACCTTATCAAACTTTTTCTTTGCCAACTCTTGAATGGATCGTGCCTCCACAAAATAAATGGATGGCTTAATTAACCACAAAACAAAATAAGAACAATACAGCTGAGGGAAAAAAATCCCAAAGACCTAATACCTGTTTATGGTATATTGTATCTGGTGCATTATATTGCATGGCATTTGAGCAAATTAAAAATACATCTCTCTGCATTAAGAAAACCAGCTCCATGAGCCACTGTAAAATGTATGCATTTCTTTGAACAAAATTTCTAGGCAAGGTATTTGAATTCAGTAACTTCAAGCATAAGGAACTTCAGTTCAAAGGTTTCTGAAGTATTAAATGTAAGCAGTCTATCAACCACAGTGCCATGGGCAACAAATTTTGGGTTCTCTAATCAGTATCTATAGGAGTCTTATTTTTAAAGTTGAATTCTTTCCCCCTTAAGATGGGAAAAGGTCATCTAAATTTAAAAACAAAAGCAAGTAAGAGATCATCACATTAATAGATGCTAAAAGATGCCATTAATTACCGACTCAATTTGGAATACCTAGTAAAATGAGCAATTAAATTCTAACTGAAACTTAGGTGACAATTCTCAACCATCCAGATGAAGCTCTGTAGCATTCAAATTAAGTACTGACAACACTGAGGATTTCCAAAACAGCGCTGAAGTTCCCATATCCTCCATTCTTAGTGTAAGTAGGCCAGTCATTTTCCTCAACCACAAGCCCTAAAGCATGACTAAATTTTACTTTATGTAGGAGTCCATGAATATAGTGAAATCTATATTTGCATGGGATAAATATATCTAGAATTGGAAAGAAATAATGATTATAAACACTAGATTCTTCAAAGAAATAAGTTTGGATATTGATTTGGCAAGCACTAGTTTCCTCACGGAAATAAATGCAGATTCAGGAAACTAATGAAGGTCCACCAATGGAATCTAAAAGTAAATCAAAAGCATAACGGAAGACTTCTACATGCCCTTCTTAATTTGGACACTATGACAGTCATCAATCATGGGTTCTCCACATGATCTTTTTGTCAGTGAAAAGACTAAAATTGAAGAGCGAAAAACAGCAGAGGGTCGAGGGAAAGTCTCTAACAAGATAAAACATAGTTAAAAGGAAGAGCAAAGTAAAATTCTTCACCAGGGACAATCTCATGCATTTACAAGTAACAGAACAGGAATTCTTAGAAAACAAGGCGAGCTGACACAATCCAGAACCATCAAAGGGAGCAGCCCGTATTGCAGGGCAATAAATAGCAGGATGACAAAGCCAAACGAAACTATTACCCACCTCAAATTGTTCCAATATCGAATATGATCCACCTGCCAACTTCTTCCTCACCGTGGCAAAGTCCATTGGATGCTCAATTACATCGTGGTAATCAGGAAGCTGAAAAAACGAAAAAAACATAGAAAAAGTTAAATCCCCCATGCTATTATTTACTTCATAACATTCATATAACCTGAAAGTATATTCCACAAACCTCTTCACGATCAACTGGTTCTGCATATACACCGTATGTGTCTTTCCTGTTAAAATTCAATACCAGAACATCAATAAGCAACATAATGCGACCACATACAGATAACAGAAAAGATGCGTCACCAACTTCTGAAGCTTGTCAAGAATCAACTCCAGTGACTTCCTATCCGGCAAGGGAATCCCAGAGGAAGGATCACATGGCACCCCTAATTAAAAACACCACAAATTCAACAAACCCGTGTCAGATTTACTCTCTGAAACACCAAATTTAGATTTTTACAGAAAACAAAAAAAAGAAAGAAGCACATCCACCCAAAAATAAACCTGAGCCAGAGTCTCGACCTTTGGCTCCTGCTTTTCTCCCCTTTTCCTGTCAAAATCCACGAAACTCACAAGCCTTAGCCCACAAATAAATACATACCCTCCAATCAAGGCAACATTTCTCGTACTAGAGAAAGATAAAGACAGTGCGACATAGACTGGGACAGTTAAAGCAGACAATATGTAGGTACAGATAGACATGCAGATAAATATAGAGAATAAAAGATACACAGAAATAGAGAGATAAAGAGGTGGATAGAGAGAGAAAGGTGGGAGCGTGATCAGATTCTGTTTGGGAAAGACAGAGAAAGAGAGAGAAAGACAGAGAGTGAGAGCGTGCGTTAGTTTTTGACAGTTGACCCCGACCGTTAATATCCATCAATCCCCCCGACACACAATAACAGAGAATGTGAGGAGCTAGAGAGAGAGAGAGAGAGAGAGACAGATAGATATAGAAAGAGAGTAGAGAGTAGAGAGAGAGAGAGAGTCATATAGAAGTCTGGACCAATTAGAAAAATCTCCGCAGTAGTGTGGATGATTTCAGCTGAGGTGTACACTCTCTTCCTCTCTTCCCTCTTTCTCTGGTAAACCCCAATATTAGCCACTGTCCACTTTCACTACTCAGTTCAATATACCCTGGATACATTACTAATTACTTCCCATCGGATCCGTACAAATGATTCAGTACATACCTCCTCATCATCATCACCACGATCAATATCTTCATCGTCATCCTCATCATTGTCACCGCCGTTAATCCTCTTCTTCTTAACTGGCTTCTTCCCACACTCCTCTTCCTCATCCACCTCTTCTTCCTCTTCTTCTTCTCTCTCTTCCTCGTCCTCATCAACCGCGTGTCTCCCACGCGCTGACGGACGACCTCGACTCGGCGCGGTTGGCTCGCCGTCGCCTTCGTTCTGGTTCAGCTTAAGCACGAGCTTGAGCTTCTTCTCTCTTCTCCTCTCTTCCTCTGCTTCGTCCTCCTCGTCCTCGTCTAGATAATCGTCGTAGTCGATGTTATACCTCACATTTTTTCGTCGGAGGCTCCGGCGCACTTCAGATTCCGTTGCCCTCGCCGGCGAACCCGACCTACGCGCCAGATCCGCCTTAGATGGCCGGCCTTTCTTCTTCCTCTTCACGATCTGACCCATCTCGCTCTCTCTAACTCAGTACCTTCACTTTCTCTCCCTACAACTCAGTATCTCTTACTCTTTTTACTCTCTCTCTCCCCCTCTCTCCTCTCTCTCTCTCTCTCTCCTAGTTTGGTTCCATTATTTTCGATGGTGGCTTGGCTTTTTTCGAAAGAGGAGAGATGGAATTTTGGGTGCCGAGCCTGAGGTTCGGGTTGCCCCGCGGGTGATAGAAATTTTGCTGATATTTGTTGCGTGTATGTCTATAAAACGGCGTCGGAATGACGGCCGTTAAGTGCTGCCCGTTGCCCAAATAGGGTTTGCGTGTCCCCTCGCTTGCTGCCCACTTGGTCCTATTTTTCTACTTGCAAAACTTTTCTAAAGCTGCAGTTTGGCGCGTGTTTTCACGCTCTTGGCCTGATTCAGGAATTTTTGCTGTCATTTTTTTATGCTTCCGGCTTTTTTTTCCGACTGACCTACACACTGAAATTTCAGGAAATTAATTCCATCTGGAGTCCTGGCACTGACAAGTGAAATTTTCGTTTATCATATATAATAAAAATAAAAATATTACAGTTAATTAAATTGAAAAATATTAATTCAGAGTATTATTTTTAAGAAGTATATAATTTAATAAAATAAAATATAAATACTTATAATTAATAATAAATTTAAATTTATAATAACACTTAATTGTTCTTTTATGAACTCACTAATAATATTAAGTATTTACGGGGAAAAAAAACAGTTTCTTTTTCCGTGAAACAGGCGCAGAGGAGTGGTTGGAAAGATACCACGCGCCTCGATGCGAGTGGAGTGCTTGTTCAAATATTTTAGCGAGTTTGAAAGAGGCCGCGGTGATCTCATTGCCAAAGTCCAGACCAAGGTTTTGACGATTTAGCCACTGAAATATTCTCTGGCGGGCCCCAATATTTAGGGGTATTTTCGTCATTGCATAGAACCCCCTTGTCGTTTTTGCCCAGTTTCCAGAGTGTAAATAATTTTACCCCTCCATACCCCTTTTCGGTGGTGGAATCACATCGTTGACGGTTCACGGGTACTCATCGGACGGCCAGCAGTGAATCAGTGGGTCCCACGAGCTGATCGGGCGATGAATATTTGTTGCCAGAACATCCTTACATGTCCAATGTCAACACTATATTTGGATTCTTAACAAACCGGCAGGCTTTTCGATTTGAATTGAAAATGGCAAGTGCGAGTGACGGAGTGAGTCAAGAACGAGTATTTGGGTCCCACATAACGTGGGTCTGAGCTAAAGAGTGTGGTCCAGTGGGTCCCGCAAGTTGATAATGAAAATTATGGTTTTCCAACAAGTGTCTTCATATCTAACGGGAAAAGAATGGATGCTGTCCGTTGATTTGATTGACCAGATTAGTGCGAGGAAGATGACCAATCAGATTGAGCTCTCGCTTGAAAAGGTGGGGCCAGTTAAAAGTTTTTGAAATTGTGGCAGATCCATTGCACTGGCTCTTCTGGGTTTCGCCTTTTGGGGGTTAATTTTGTAAATTTTGTAAAAAATTGTGAAAAATAGAAAATAAAAATCAATTATCAATTTCGCTTTTATAATCATTGGCAATTTTACAATTCAATTTCTTTCATAATTATTGTTAATTTTTACATGTTAACTAATAAAAATTTATGAATAATTTATTAAATAGAATATAGCTTGAATCAAAGCTAGTGTTATACTAATGAGAGTAAATATATATATATATGCACCTATTTTTTAAATATATTTGTGTAATGAGAACCATGATTAACACATGGTTTTTTTTAAAAAAACATAATTTGAAAAAATTAGTGTGATTTCGGCACATTTAGTTGTTGGGACTTCTAAAGACTACAACAAATTCTACTTTAAAAATTAGTTATTGTTAGGTGTTTTAATATACAAAATTTAATACCATGAATATTTATTTTATTAAATATAAAATTAGATTTTAAACGTAATATTTATTTACAAATAATAATATAAAAATATTATGGCAATACATACAATAAATAGTAGTATTTAGTTCTTCAAATTATGCATAGATATTGATTATATATGAAATAAATCGAAAATATATATAGTTAGATGAATTATTCAATACATTCTAAAAATATGCGGTCTATTTTTTAAAAAAATGTGTAATAATATGATATGTGTAAAGGTATAAGACTTAATTGAATGAAAATATTGCATTGATAAAATAATAGCGAAAGTAATTGAGATTTTAGAGTTTATATTTATTGCATAGTAAATTAAAATGTCCAATAGGATTACGAAAATATCATTTTAAGAAAATTAAAATAACAGAAATAAAAATATAACTAAAATTCTATAAAGTCAACATTCGCTTAACAACTCTGATGGGATGTGGGAGACAACCTTTAGTCGCTAACTTTCTTATTGTTCAAGATTCGGATCTTAATCTTCATTATCTGAAATGGTTAAATAAGGAAGATGAACTATCATAATCTATTAAGAATGTAAATACTTAACATTGATACATAAAATTAAAGGTTAGTAAAAATTATAAAACAACCAATAGAGTCATTTTTTTTTTAGGTAAATTCATTTGATTAAAAAAAAAAAGTAAGTTTCGTATTCACCTTTTAAATTCTCAAATTCGACTTGTGAAAACAATAATCAATATAACAATTTATGATAAATTACAAGGAACAATAATAGCCAACCTTGCATTTTTACCTACCTACCGATATCTCTGGGGGTCCATAGAAGTTTCTCCTATACGTGAGCCTAACATCCAATTTATTAATTAATCGGTCATTCTCATACTCCGTCCGATAATAGACGTCAAATATACTACCGCCCCAATACCCCGTTTGGTATAAGATTGAACAAATACTTTCCAACCCCTTTCGGTATGGAACTTTTCAGTCCCGTTCAACTGAAGTAATATTCACGGTAGGGTTCGCCATATGTATCGGATTTGTACACTATTTTTCATGATACTCAGTAAGCCTTTTATACACAGGTCCACATCATCAATTAGCCATCAATTATACACAATCATCTCATCCATGTTTACAGAACAATAGCGCGGTAATTACACATGCAATATAAATAAATAGATTAATAATTAAGGGGGATATAATCAAGGCATCTATTGCAAACCAATCAACAGATAGAGATAAAAACAGTTGAGTAAACTGATGAACAAAAAAGTAATTAAAACCAATAAATTAAAGTACACAAAGTAACAGTAAGCAAGTAAAACAGTATAACAATAAATATGTCACACAGATAAGTTAGGGTAATTATACATTGCCAGTTGTCGACTCCACTAGTGACATGTGTTTAATTAATCAGAGATTTCTAATATTTACAAATTACACTGTTATTATTTATTAAATTTTAATTAACTGTAATGTGAGAAAAATGTGAGGGATTCTTATCTCGAGTCAATGTTCGAAACACCGCCTTTTCCATTACACTTTCTAACAGTTCTCGAATTTCTTAAATTTTTTGTGAAAATAAAAAATACACGTCACGTATTTTGAAATACTCCAAAAAGGCCAAACTAAAGGTTTTAAAAATTTTCCAATTGGTTTAGGGTTTTGGCACGGCGCCACCGTGCTCCGGCACTGGCTCCGTTGCCCACGACAAAGTCTCCTCTCATTCTAGCCAGTTTCAGCCGATTTTGTATGAAAACTTACAAAATTCAAGGTTAGGTAGCATTTGTTGGCCAAAAAAAAGGGAAAAACTGAAACTCACCAGCGAAAGGGTTTTTCGGTGCGGCAACTCTGTCATTCCTCTATCGCGACCGAGGATTTCCTTTGGTCGACCTACACCAGAAACGTGTTAAGAATTCAATGGTCAAAAGATTGAAGGGAACGGAAAGCAGAATCGGGCTCATCGAAGTGATTTTTGGGTCGCGGCCTCGTGGCTCAGCCAAGCTCTGCTCTCGATTTTCAGCTTTTCTTTTGACTTTTGGGCTCCAATATGGGTGTGGGGAGGCTTAAAATCAAATTCTTAAGCGAAAAGAGAAAAAAACTCACCTCCCCAGTATCGGCGGCTGCTCTAGTGTGGCGACAACGACAGTTAGTTTTTCTTCCAGTCACCCTTCTTCTTCTTCTCCAGCGGGGTCAAGTGTGGCTAGGGTTAGAATTTATGGGATGTGATACTTATATACCCTCTCTGTGTCGATCTGGGGCATTCGTGAAAGGACACGTGGCCCACCCTTAGTCATCAGATCACTCTTATATAGAAAATTAATTTAGACCGCACGATCAGATTAAATCTAGTCTTTCGATCGCACTTGAAGAGTAAATAGATCCAAACAGTCCGTGCGCGTAAGAGGAGATCTGGGCCGTTGGATCCACTGGCATGCAAATCACCTGTGTGGCTTCCTGCATGGACGCGTGTATGCCACGCGGTGCACAGCGACCGGCCGCACTGCTGACATGGCAGTCCACCTTACCAAATTTTTGTTGTAATATCCAGGCTCAAAAATTTGGGCCGGATAATTTAATATTAATAAAATAATAAATTAAACTATTTTAATTTTTAAATTTTTTGTTAATTTTTTAAGAAATATGATTTAGATGAAATTGAAATTAATTTTGGAAAACATGGTGAAACTATGAATAAAATGGGTATATTTGAAAGAAAAATAAAAAATAGGGGGTTAAATCATAAAAAATAGAATGTGGACCACGGGGGACAGCACGTTAGCAGCAACGGCGAGTCAAAACGCACCGTGTAGCGGACACGCTGGCATGGTTCCACGTGGGACCCACACGTACGATTTGTGCACCTGGGCAATCCAATAGCCCACATCCATTTCTGCCCGCACGAGCGGTGTGATCCCAATCCCGCCCAAATTCAAACGGATAACTTTGATCAGCTATGTGAAGATCCAAAAATGGGGCAATGAACAAGTGAGATTCACTCCGGAGGATCGCGATGGACGACCCAAATTTGCACCTGGATCTACATAAACAAGTCTCGAATCGGACAACTCTCCTTGTTCCACGTTGACACAAAGGGACGATCAGGATCAGAGGAAGAGAAGTATTTAAACCTTTCTTTGGTCGACTCCTAAACCTTAACCGATACCTCATATTAGAGAAGAAGAAGAGGGGTAGCCAGAAAGCGAACCAATTGCTGGAGAAGGAGACTGGCCATTGTCACTACTGCACTGAAGCCACTGTTGAGGCCAAAAAGGTAAAATTTCTTTTTCTTTCTCTCAAAATTGAATTTCGAACCTCCCCACACCCATATCGGGGCCAAAAGGCCAACGGGTGAGCTAAAAAATACGAGCAAAATTCGACCGAGCCTTGTTAGTCGTAACTTGAAAACCCCTCCGATGAGCCCCTTCCCATTTTCTGTTTCCTTCAATTTTTTAGCCATCGTATTCCTTGTTTCTTTATGGTGCAGGTTAGTCGAAG
>NW_019014680.1:2641556-2654333 GCF_000150535.2 Carica papaya | reverse complement strand
TTGAGGTTTTTTAAATTTTGACTCTAAAGAAGAAAAAGTGCATGAATGAAGAAGAAATAAATGTAAAGAAATTTTTTTAAAAAACATCAATAAAATTTTAAATTTTTAATTTCACGTGACTGTCATGTTATATATTACGATATTAATTATATATATAATTATTATTAGGTACATATTCAGAATTTAATAACTTTTAATTAATAATTAGTGACGAAGGGGAATTGTAAAAATTTAAAAATAAAAAATTAAAATAGGTAAAAAGATAGGATAAAAAATAACTAATTAGGAAATTTGATGAGGTTTCTGCTTCTTTTATTATTATTTATTTCAAAAATTTGGGTTAGCTTCTCGCTTTCCCCTCCACTCCCGCTGTTTAATTTTCCTAAATTTCCTTTTTCATTTTTTCTGTTACACTTCTCTTTGGTCCGTACCCTCACCTCCAGTTTCTTTTCTTTTGCTCTTCGATGGAGAAACTGAGGAGAGTGGCGAATGAGATCGCATACGCGCAAAGCTACGCTAAGCTCTCTGCAGTCCACCGCTCTCTCATTCCATTGTTATCTTTCGCCTCCTCTATCTACAGTGTCGTTCTCTCGTTCCGCTACTATCTCTACCACCTTGGTCTCTTCTCCAAACAAAGGCAAGCTTCATAGCATTAATTAAGCCATGTTCTTATTCGGTTTGAGGAGTTTTTTTTTTCTCTTATAATTTTCGTCTCGAACGAAATTAAAAGGATAGTTTCGAGTTAAATTAAGCCAATTAGTTATGTATTATCATTATTTTTTAAATTTAATTTTAAACGAAGGGAGAGTTGTTGATACGACATGTTATCGACTTCAAATCCTTTCTTTTTGCTAGTCTGAGTTTGTTACTAAGCAGTTTTCTGCTCTTTCTCGCCATCTGTGCATGTTTATTTTGTATGTCTCTCTCTCTCTCTCTCTCTCTCTCTATATATATATATATATATATATAACAGCATCCACAAACCTGAAATGGACTGGCGTTGAATTATTTTCAATAAGATTTAGTTATATCTGCTATTTGATATGGAAGGTTGCCGGTACCTGTGATTAGCATTGGGAATTTGACGTGGGGAGGTAATGGGAAGACGCCTATGGTTGAGTACATGGCTCGTTGCTTAGCTGATTCAGGAGTACGGCCTCTCATTTTAACTAGGGTATTTCTCTTTGTCTATGATTTTCTTAATTTTATGGAAATTGGTACAATCTACAAAGCCATTTCAGTTTTGTGTTAAAAATTACCAAGGGATAATGGTCATGGCCAAAAATTTTCAGGGTTGATACCTAAGGAACTATATAGTGAGTTCAGTTGATTGAGAGGTAATTCAAAGTGTGCTATGGTTCTATGTTTATTATGTAACTTATGTCTGTTCTACACTTATAATCAAGGTGTTGGTAGCATATGGACTAATGCGGCAGAGTAGTATAGTCAACAAGAAGTAGAAATGAGGTTGTGTAGGATTTCTTCATTGTGTAATAACTGTTGGAAAAGAAAGAAATTGAACCAGAATTATAAATTAAGCATAAGTCGATACGGTGGCATGTATGGGTTAAAGGTTCATTACATTGTTTTTAACTAACTGATGTAAGACAAAATGAACTTGAAGATAAAACTTAAGGAAATTTTATTAAGAACAAAACTTGGATCTCAATAATCAAAATAATATCTCAAATTTAAATGATAATCATAAGTAGTCGACCTAATAACTAAGTTAAGTTATCTAATTTATAGGCACCAAAGTACATCAATGGAAAATCTATAAAACCTAGTAAATAGGAAAATAAGAACTCTAGGACTTGAAAATAAATCTTACTATTTTCCTTTATTGTAAAATTTTCCGAAAATTAGGAAAAGAAATTAAATATTCTTACTCTTTTTAGTTAATTTCCCAAGACATTTATCTCCTTTACTGGTTCTGTCTTATATATATCCTATTATTGAAATATATCTATTTTAGGAGCTTCCTATTCTGCATCACTAACTTAAGTGATAATTGTTTTTCTGGCAGGGTTATGCTGGTGGAGATGAAGCCAAAATGCTTGAGAGGCATCTTCTAGGACAAGGGGGACCTACGAAGCTTGGTGTGGGTGCAAATCGGGCAGCTACTGCTTATTCATTCTTTAAAAAGCATGGGTATACAGATCCTCGTGGTAAGACATGCTCTGGTATAACCTGCCTTTCGCAGGATGCAGTGACCTCTCTTGGCGAGGAAATCAGTGCTGTAATTTTGGATGATGGAATGCAGGTATAATAGTTTCCTTAATTTTCTTCCGTTAGTGTGGTGCCATCTACACTGTATGTATCTGTCCTGTTATACAACTTATCTATCCTTCATACGACTAACTTTCCATACTTTTTCTTTCTGGGGTGAAATGAGCCGCGGTTGAAGCATAATAGTGGGTTCCAATACCATTTTGTGGAATAAATGATAGTTTCCTCTGTTAGCTGGTGTTTAACAGTAAACTCTTGAAGGACAAATACTTTTACTCGTGAAGTTGTTGTGCTGATTCTTTTGTTTATATTTTGTTATATGAAAGACAGCATTGGAGCTTGTATCGTGACTTGGAGATTGTGATGGTTAATGGTTTAAGGCCATGGGGAAACCTTAAGCTGCTCCCACTTGGTCCTTTAAGGGAGCCTTTGGTGGCACTTAGAAGAGTTGATGTTGCAGTAGTTCACCATGCTGACTTGGTATAGAAAAGTAACTTTTACCACTCCTTTTATTAATCTCTAATTCTTCAGGAATTATTCAATCTGGTGCATGCATATAGCTTTTGATTTTCTTTAGACTCAATGTACCTTTCCTTTAACTTGTTTTGAGTGCCTAAATCTGCTTTTTTGTGTAGATATGTTAGCATATGATTATATAAGTACTTTGACTGAAAGTTCATTCTTAAACTCTCACAGGTATTAGAACGAAATCTGAAAGATATTGAGTTAATGATACGAGAATTTAAAGAATCTGTGCCTATTTTCTACACTAGAATGGCTCCTACACATTTCTTTGACGTGAGAAATATCAAGTTGAAAGTACCTTTAAAAGATGTCTATAATGCCATCATATTATGTGTTTCAGCAATTGGTTCATCTGATGCTTTTGTCCTTGGAATGCAGAAGGTGCTCTCTTCTTTTACCTCATGCCCTTTCATATGATGCTTCTTGCATCTAATTTCCACCTAAGTTGACCTGTATTGAGATAATTTTATTATTTTCTCTTCCTTTTCTCATTTCCTTAAATATTTTTCTTTCAAATAAATTATTTTTAAATTATATTTTAAGGTGATCTCTTAGTGAAAAATAGTTTGTTGCAGACAGGAGCATGTTATATTGATCAACTTGACTTCAGTGACCATCATATATTTCAAGTGAAGGTATTATTTCACTGTCTATGGTATTAAGTTGCATTGACTTCTTTAAGATACAAGATGCTCTAGTTTGTCATTTCAAGTGAAGGTATTATTTCACTGTCTATGGTATTAAGTTGCATTGACTTCTTTAAGATACAAGATGCTCTAGTTTGTCACTTTTGATTTGTCTAGCAAGAAATAAGTAATTTAATCTTTTCTTTCCCATTACCATTGTCCAAGATTTTCTGTACTATCCTTTCTAGGCTGCTATTTGATCATGAATCACAATCTAATTGAACTATACGGTATCCTAAGCATAGTTGTTAAGATACATTATAAATAATAAATGGGTTATTTCCTACTAGCTTTGAGTTTTTTTGAAAACCAGTTATAATTTATTCAGGATGTTTGGATTCTTATATATATATTTCTGTGGTTCAAGGTGTTTGAAGTACATTTTGGCTGAAAACTATGGTGAGATTAAAGATTAAAAGTGTTAAAAACTGCTGAGCTTTGAGCGAGGAGAAAGAACACTTCTGTGACTAGTCTTTTTAAAAAAACTTTAAACATAGAGCCTTCGGCTCTTATTTTCTATTGCTATATCCCGCATCAAAATCAAATTTACAACTATATTAGATTTAGGAGTTTCCGGTAATTCTTATGTTGATAAAGTTTAATTGAAATTATTTGTACGTGTTCTATTGAAATGGAAAAATATTTAGGAATTTTTTATTAGAAGGGTGAGTAAAATTATTATTTTTTATTATTTTATTAAAGTCTCAGCTTAAAACTCTTAATTTTGTAAATTATTATACTTAGACAGGTATTTAGAGTTTAAAAATGGAAAAAGAACTGAGGTTTGTAGATACTTTTTAAGTTTAGAGCATTATGAACTATGAATTAAATTGGGACTAAAGGCCATATAGATGTAAATACTAGAAAATGCCAATCCAAATAACTTCGTTATCATAAAATGTTATCAAAGCTCTCTGTTTTCTCTCATACCTTGGCCCTAACTACGCATGCCCATTTATGGACATGATTGGCATGAAATGGTATCAGGGGATGTTAATTCCTCAAGTATGGAGATATGTAATAACTTGTAAACATGTTGGGTTACTCTATATATCGCCTCTTTTATTTTTTAATTTTAACATAATAATCATGATCTATCTTTTGGTTGCACTATTTCCTTACATCTGAACTGGACTTCAAATTATCGATGACTTCAGGACATCGAGATGATCATGAATCGACTTAGGGAACTCGAGTACAAGTTTGGTGTTAAACCAATTGTTGTTTTAACAGAAAAGGTGTGTAGATATATGCATGTTTTTATCATTAGATGGTGAAGGATATGTTCTCTAGAATAAATAGACTGTATTTATGTTATCAGGATTATGATCGAGATCCAGAGATTCTCAAGCATTTGCATCCTTTCAGAGTCTTGATACTCTGTTCTCAGTTGCAAATTGTATCTCATCAAGGATTCAATGAAGAGAGCTTCAAGTTGCTACTGAAAAAGTTGTTTGGAGTTCAATAGTTTGGCTCAAATAACATGTAAGATTTTAGGAATCATTTTCTTTTTCTTGATAGTAATTAATACATAATAGAAAAATTATTTTGTATAATACGAGGTGTTTATTATTTATTTTTATTAAGATTTAAAAAAAAATTAAGAGTTAAAATTTAAAAAATTATTTATAAAATTATTCGCAATAATAATAAAAGAGTTAAAAAACATCAGCATGTATGTATTTTTTAAAAATAATTTCAGTAGGATAAAACTGTATTATTATTTATTATAAGTGGCATGGTGACAAATAGTCAAAATTTTATTCCTAATTCTGTATAAGCTATATAACCAAATAATAATTTTACCATTTATAGTTTCAAATGCTGATATAACTTTTTTTTTTTTTGGTTTAAATACACATTTTATTCACTAGGAAACATATTTACACCCATCGCAATATAATTTGTTAATAAATACACAAAAGTACACACTTTTGTTTGAATATATAATTTTTTTTAATAGAAGAAAAAAAGTACCAATTATTAAATTAAGAAATAATTTATAATTAATATTGATATAGCGTAACGTTTTGGTGATTTGAACTTTTTATTTCTATCACGGAAAAAAATTAATTAATTTGTAATATTTAATTTGATAAAATTAAAACTTTAATTCATTAGATTGTAGGTGTAGCTGCGATGATTAAGATGAAATAAATTTTTATAAATTTATTATATTTTTAGATAAAATAAATATTTTTTAATAATTAATTTATATTAATTGATGTAATTATAATACATTAAAAATTAAATATAAATTTTTGGTCAAAAGAAAACAATTTTACAATTTATTTGTCTCCAATTATTTATGACAAGTGATATTGTATCAAGAAATCAAAATTTTGGTTAATACACAGTCAACTTTGTACTAATTAATAATAAGTATAAAGATATTGTATTTGTAACAATTAAATCGGATGAAAATGAGGAAATAACTAAAACCTTATCCTATAAATAAATTTTCCTACAAATTAGCGGTTTTTGTCCAAATAATTATTATTTTTTTGTTAAAAAATCAGTTTTGGCTGAAAAAAATAATTTTTAATGCAAAAAACTGACGAGCTGCCACGTGTAAAAAGGAAAAGACAAATGGTCATCAATATGTGGAACCACGTCCAGGTTCAATGAACCAGAAATGCTCTCCTTCTCAGCCGATATTTACTGTCCGTGCCCCTGCTTTCCCTTTCACGCAGTTTCACGCAGCAGACACTAACGATCGCTCTCACCCTAAAACAGAGCCTTTCATTTTCAGGAATTTCTCACTCTTGTAAATGGCTCTTTCTTTTTCTTCATCTTGTCGGGCCGGCGGTTCAATTCCTTCTCCCGAACTCAAAGGTATATATGCTTTTACATCTCACCTTTTCTTCAAGTTCTTTTTCGGCGTGTGTTCAAGCTTGATGGTTGGATATTCATTTAATTTTCTGAATCTGGTAAATAGTTCAGGAAAATAAGTTACGCGGCTCTCATGTTTCCGAGAACGCGCGAAAACGAGATGTTATAATGATGAAATATGAAAGTTGTGAAAATGTGGCGATTGACAAATTCTTTGAGTTGTGGAGCATCTAACCGAAATTAATGGAGATTTATCAGATTTGATCATTCGATGACTATGCTAATTAATGTAATAAATGTGGTGGTAATTTCATTTTCTTGTGGTGAGAAGGGAAACTGTTGCAGTACAATACAAAAAGCTTGCGTTTAGTTTGAAATAACTTGATTTGTGCCACTCAAAAGGTCTCTATTCTATTGGCAGTGTCCATAATTTTCTTAATTTCAGAGAGTAGCGTGGTTTTAAAGGAAACGGTGGCATGCCATTTCTGTCATTTTATAACAATGGAGGGTGTCAGCCATCTGTCTTTTTCGTTTATTTATTTGTTTGTTTGTGTTTCTTGAACTAATCGACCATGTCATTTTGTAAACTACTTCGGTGACAAATGATAGATGAAATGGTCGCTATCCAAGATTTTGTATTTAGATGTGTCAGGATTTAATTTGTTCAATCTCATGTTGCTGCAATAGTTTGACTTAAGCATTATTTGTATTAATGTAGACATTGGGACAGCATGTTGGTTCATTGGACGGGTAGATTTAATGAGCGTCCTGTGAAATTCTTGTCCCCTATGTAGTGCTTTTTCCTGAGATATATGGGTGTTAGTCATAGGACCAAAATGACATTCCACTCTCCCCGTTTATGCAAGGTTTGAGCTTTTACTGTGTCTTAGGATCCAGGGATAAGGCTATCTCCGGTCATTTCTCAGTCTAACAAGTGATATTAAAGCTTTCATAGTCAGGAATCAGTTTATCACGAAAGAAAGACATTATTATTTCAGAAGACAAACAAATACTTTATTTAAAATCTTAGTCCTTTTGGCTACCCTGCAATTTTGTCCATGTGATATCAGAAGTTTAAATTCACCATTAAAACAATTAGGTATGGTTTAACAGTGTGGAATATTCAATACATGTTGCTTAACTGATTAAGAATAAAAACATGGTCAGTGATTGTGTATAGGAAAAAATATTGTAGATGAATGAATATGTGGTTTTATATTTCTTCCTCTATCTGTCCCTTTTCCATATCTACTGATTTATGTCCAATCTTTCCAATTCCCCCTTCAGCTTTTCCAATGTTGTTTTGTGCAGCTTCATTATTTGGTTCAGTTTGCCAATCACTTGGATGGATCTGTCCAAAAGGAGTAGGCAATTCATACCAAAGACAATGCATAATGAAACCAGTTTGTATGAAACCAAAAAAGAATTACTCAAGTGTTACTTTTGCTGCTATTGCCGTTGGTCCAGGTAAATTTCTTTGCTAGTTGCTACAGTTGAGACCACTTCTTTCTCGTATGCATTAAGGACTCTTTAAAAATTTATGATACTTGTCATTTTGTTATGAGTGAGAAGAGTAATCACCGAGTCTATGTAGACATTGAAGAAATTTATTTCTTAAGCGTGACTGTCCATCTTGTTTAATTGTTTATTCAGTTAACCAGCTGTGTGATTTTTTCCTTGCATATGTTTTTTCCCTTTTTCCCTATTACTAAAGGACTTATATGTGCTTTCTTATTGGAATTGGCAGAAGTTGATGCGACAGAGAATGAGGATTTTGAGAAATTGATAAAGGAGATGGAAAATTCTTCTCCACTTGAAATAGTGGATGAGGCTCTTGAGAAATTTGGCCATGATATTGCCATTGCCTTTAGGTACCTTTATTCACACTTCTCAAATCTTCTTTCCATTGAGGTATTAATAATACAGCAAGTCTCTTTAATTAATAACAGGAAGTTGCCATGATAATGGTAGACATTTTTTTAGTTAAATGGAGAATAAAAGTCGTTCTCTGATCATTGATTTTCTATCAAACCTTCCAGCATTGCTGGGAAATAAATTTATTTATAAACTTTAATGATTATATATTTTGTGGGTGTTTTGCCGGGCAGAAGACCCAGGAAGTAGAATCTGAGTCAGAGGTTGACATATGGGGAGGCAAACGGTTAGGTAGTGGTAAAAACATTTAGGATCTAACTGAATTCGAAATTAGTTAGCGTAGTGTAAAATAATTCATTGTTCTCTTGATGTGTTGGAAATCTAGTAAGAAACACCTTAACATGAGTACCTACAACTTGCACTTATACAGGTGATGCCTCATTAATTAGGAAATTTCACATTCTTCTTCCAGTGGTTGTGGTTATATATCTTTACATGGGAACTCATATTTTAGTTAATTCATGTTTGTTCAGTGGCGCTGAGGATGTCGCTTTGATTGAGTATGCCAAATTAACTGGGAGGCCTTTCCGGGTGTTCAGTCTTGATACTGGGAGGCTAAATCCAGAAACATACGAGTTCTTTAGCGCCGTTGAGAAGCATTATGGCATTCACATTGAGTACACGTTCCCAGATGCTGTTGAAGTTCAGGGACTGGTAAGGAATAAGGGTCTCTTCTCTTTTTATGAAGATGGACACCAGGAGTGTTGCAGAGTCAGGAAAGTTAGGCCCCTTAGAAAGGCCCTTAAAGGTCTCCGAGCTTGGATCACTGGACAAAGGAAAGATCAGTCTCCCGGCACAAGGGCAGATATTCCAATTGTTCAAGTAGACCCCTCCTTTGAAGGAATGGGTGGGGGGATTGGTAGCTTGGTGAAGTGGAATCCCATGGCCAACTTGGAAGGCCATGAAGTATGGAGCTTCCTTCAGGCCATGAATGTTCCCGTCAACTCTTTGCACGCACAAGGTTATGTTTCAATTGGATGTGAGCCATGCACAAGGCCAGTTCTGCCAGGACAACATGAAAGGGAAGGTAGGTGGTGGTGGGAGGATGCCAAAGCTAAAGAGTGCGGCCTTCACAAGGGGAATATCAAGCAGATAGAGGTGCCTGAACTTAGTGACATTGGAAATGAATCGAAAGTTGTCCAGAGAAATGGAAATTCCGCACAAACTGACCTTTTCAATAGCCAGAACTTGGTGGCATTGAGTAGAACTGGAATAGAGAACTTGGCTAGACTGGATAATCGAAGAGAATCCTGGCTTGTTGTTCTCTATGCGCCCTGGTGCCGCTTCTGCCAGGTAAACAGCCTTTGCGAACACTGAGCATCTGGATGAGAAATTGAATTTTTGCCTGTAGTTTTATTGTTGATTTTAGTATCTAAAGTAATTGGTTTGCACTTCTGTCCAGGCAATGGAAGAATCCTACATAGAACTGGCTGAGAAGTTGGCTGGGACTGGAGTGAAGGTGGGGAAATTCAGGGCTGATGGTGATCAGAAGGCATTTGCCCAACAAGAACTGCAACTCGGCAGCTTTCCTACAATTTTGTTTTTCCCAAAACACTCATCGAAGCCCATCAAGTATCCTTCGGAGAAGAGGGACGTTGGCTCATTGATGACTTTTCTGCAAGCCCTTAGGTGATTGATGTACAGTTTCTTCTAATTGATACGGTGTCTCTCTTCTTATTATAGTTAAATATGGCTCCTTAACTTGTGGACACTTCAATTTCCGTGGGTTTTAGGTGTTTGTAAATGTATTAGATTGATATTTCGTAAATCCTTTTCCTTGGCTCAAAGTTGAACTAATAACTAACATTAGACCAACTACTAACTGAAAATTCTCTGTTCTTCTCCGCCATCATAAGCATTTAATTTGTGAGCTCAAAAAATTCAAAGTCATTTAGCTTGGGCATTGATATTAGATATTAACTAGATTTTCAATCTCATGCAAATTTTTATAATTATTATAGAAATAAAAAAATTTAATAAAAATGTAAAAATAGTATCATACTTTATGACAAATGAGGTGTAGGAAACAACTAGGTGATGGGGAATCTATGTTGTGCATAATTTTAGAGTTTGTAATCAATAAAGATTTTAAATTGCAATGATCTCGAAATGTCTAAAAAAATAAATTATAACTTTAAGTTCAGAAACGAAATAAATAGTTAAGGTTTACATTCTTTACCAATAAATTTAAAGTCCCAAATAGTGTTACGGAAATTAAACTTTTGAAGGAAATACAAAAAACAAAAAAATGAATAGAAAATAAATAAAACTGGTATCCTACTCGCAACCCTCTTCTGGATTGAACTCTGGATCCTGGTTCCCTTGATCTGAAATGATTAAATAAAGAATAAGTTACACTAACCCAGTAAGAATATAACGCTACTCACCGATACAGAAATGAAAGTTGGTAGAAAATCAAAACAACTAATGAAACACTTAATTAAACAAATACATTTATTAATAATAAAATCATTTACCATCCATTTAACGCATCGAGATTTATAAAAGCAACCTATAGAGACAATAACATAGCACTTATCATGATTGCATATACAATTGGAAACAGACACATTATAAATCCATATTCAATAAATCAAATAACAACCTTTCCTTTTATCGGCCTACTGATATCCATGAGGGTTCATAGGGATGTTCTCGCTACGTGTGAACCATTTCCTTCAATATTCTCAATTAAAGGGTCGTCCCCATACCCCGTTCAGTATGAGCATCAAATCATTAAAACTCAATACTATGTCCGATATGAGGGTGAAACGGGTTGTCTCCATACCCCATCCGGTATGAGCGCCAAATTACCAAGTCTCGATACCCCATCCGGTATGAGACAACATTTACGATAGTGTTCTCTATTATATCTGATCTGTCCACCATCTCCTAAGATATCCAGTAAGGCTGCCTTTTCATCTATTCACTTAATCACATAATTTTCCGTTTTCCTTTAGTCTCTATTTTCCAAATCAACCGTAATCACATAAACAAATAAACATGCATCAGACAATGTAATCATATCTCAGCTTTCCAATTTAACAATAGTCACGTAAGACAACAATATATGCATTCAAATCATAAAATCGATAAATCAGATACTATCATGCATTTAAACTGTAAGATAAATCAATAGAGAATAATTTCAGGTTCTTGCTTTATTAGTAACCCGTAATTAATTATATATATTTTTTAAGTTTCACGAAATATCATATTATTTAAAATTAAACATCAATTCCATAACAGAGGATAGGGTGAGAAATTCTTACTCAATTTGATGTTCAAAAGGCTAAACTGTTAACTGCACCTACTGGCGGTCCCCGAGTTCCCTGAATTTTTCTTTGGGAATTAAAATACGCTATAAGTACCTATAAATGTCCCAAAAAAAATTCAAAATCAGCCTTAGGGTCTAATTTTGGCCAATTCTGGAATTCTAGTACGGCGGCTCTGCCATACTCCGGCGAGGGCGCCGCTGCCCGCGACGGCGGTCCGTGTCGGGTCAGCTATTTTCGGCCGAATTCGCATCGATAATTGCGAGAAAATACGTTAAGGGGTCTCGGTTGGCCCAAAAAAAATAAAAAATCGAAACTCACCGATAGTGGGGCTCTTTGGTGCGGCGGTTCCTTTGGCTCACATTGCGGTTGGATGTTTTGCTCCAGTCAATTTATAGAGAAGGAAACGGTAATTACAAAGGTAAAAAAATTACAACGAGCGGGAATCGGAAAGAATCTCATCGGAGACGTTTTGTGAAATTCCCCGCAACGGTGTCGTTGGACTTTACCCGCGGTTTTCGGCCAATCGGCTAGTATTTTTGCTCCGATTTGGCCATGTACGTGTTTAAAATTGAATTCTGAGCAAATGGAGAAATTTTTACCTTTTTTGGCGGTCGAAAGTAACTCTGGTACAGCGGCAGGTGGCGGCGGCTCTCCTTCCCGGCGGCTGGGTCTTTTTCTTCGGCGAGGGTGGTTGGCGGTTAGGGTTAGGGTTTAGTGTGAATTGGATTATTTATATCCATTCTCATTTAATCTATGTCGTCTATTGCATTTGATTTGAACCGTTTGATCGCGATTAAATAGGGAGTGAATTTAGACCATTCATCGCGATTTAATCTAAGCCGTCTGATCGCGTTTAAATCTGGTCGTCCGATCGCGTTTGGGAAGGGAACACATCCAAGCCGTCCGTGCGTGCAGGAACGGATCTGGGTCGTTCGATCACGGGCATGTGGATTGCCTGCGTGGCACCGCGTCAGCGTCCGTTGCCACGCGGCGCGTCCTGGTTCATCGAGATTGCTGACCCGGCATCCTACGTGGCAAAACTTTTCTAAATTGCATTTTGACCTATAGTTTCTGATTTTTTTTTTTCAAAAATACTCATAAAATCTAAATTTCTACTCATTTTTTCTAAAATTATTTTCAGTTTCATCTTTCATCACATTTTCTTTATTTTTACATTAAATTAAAATTAAAAAATTAAAAAATTATATTTATAATTAAATTAATTTGGACATTACATAAATTGATAAGTATTATAAATATTATCGTTTTAATTCTGTTTTATCTATTAATAA
>NW_019014680.1:2592960-2619999 GCF_000150535.2 Carica papaya | reverse complement strand
GAATATTTTCTTTATAATCAAACAACTGTCTCCTTACTATGTCTGGTAATGGGTGCCACAATATACAACCGCTTTAATACTTCGTCTGATATGAGCGTAATTAAACCAATTTCTAACCCTGTCTAGTATGGGACTTTTCAGTCTCGTACAATTGAGGGTAATATTCACAGTAGGGTTCACCCTATACATCAAATTCGTACACTATTTTTCATGATACTTGGTAAGCCCTTTTATTCAACACATTTAATTCACACATATCATTTCTTTTATTTACTATTTAGGCTTAAATGACACGTATATCTACATCTCAAGCAACATAAGAGTACAAAATTTATATTTTAGAGTACGTGAGTGAAATAAATATGCATTATGCTGACTGGGACGTGTTATGCACACAATAGAGCAACAAAAAATATAGATTAAGAAATCATATTATGCTAATCATATATTTAAAGTGAATAAATTGGAGTAAATAGAACAGTAAATAGATAAGTAGAATAAAACGATTAGAGAAATAACTAACATAATTAAACTAATAACAAGCATAAACTGACCAGTTACTAGCTTCATCGACAACCTGTACTTAATTAATCAAGGGGTCGCCAATTATCTAAAATTTTTATTTAATATTAATTTAACTTTAATTTAACTGTAACAGATAAAAGGGTGAGAGATTCTTACCCTGGGTCGGTATCCAGAACACTGCCTTTTTTACTACGGTTCTCGACAGTTCTCACTTCTTGGATTTTTTGAATTTTTCTTATAAGATTGAAACGAATGTTAAAATGGCATGAAAATATGCAAGAAACGGCAAAAAAAAGCAAAAATCTCACTGGGAGGTTGGGTTGGGGTTTCGTCGTGATGCGCCACCGTGCTCCGCCGCCTAGTCCGCATTTTTCAGCTGTTCCTCCTCTCGGTCATACCAGTTTTGACCGATTCTTAATGGAAATCAGTTTAAATCATGGTTAGGGAGTGTTTCTCAGCGAAGGGAGGAAAAAAAATGGATGCTTACCGGCAGTTTCGATCCTCCAGTACAGCGGCTTAGCTGAGCTCCATCGTTCTTTTCTCGCATGTTACAGTTGTTCTCGATTTTCCTGCATCAGAAACGTGTTAGGCGGATAAAGGGCGAAGAAACAGAAAGAACGAGAAGAAAATACAGCTTACCGAAGTGTTTTCTGGTCTCTGGTACGATGACGCAACTGTCCTCCGGTGGCTGAGCTTCCCCTTTGGCTGCCCTTCTTCTTCTTCTTCGATGGGGCATCGATTAGGGTTTTGGGGAGTAAGGTAAAAGAGGTTTAAATCCCTCTCTTTTTTCGATCAGGGCCGTCCGTATGGGTCCACATGGCGCAATGGAGATCGTCCAATCGTGCCAATTTAGAAAACACTTATGGATTGTTTGATTAATCAACTCTGCAAATCAGGGTCGTTGATTATGCGACCGTTGGATCCGTCATGTGGGAAATCAGAGCCATTCATTTGAAATCCAAATGGGATATGATCTGGGTCGTCCGTGCGCGACACGGGTCATTCGATCGCCCTAAAATGTGGATTGCCAGCATGGCTTCCTGCGTGGGGTCCCTGTTGGCGTGTCCGCCACGCAGCGTGCATTGATTCGTCGTGCCCTTGACTGGGCATTCATGTGGTCCGTTTCTTCCTTTTTATGAATTGACCTCTCATTTTTGAATTTTTTTTCAAACATGTCATCCCTTATTTTCAGTTTGGTCATATTTTCTAAAATTATTTTTAAATTTATCCGAAATACATAGATTTCAAAAAAAAATAATTAAAATTAAACTCTACATTTTATTATTATTTTTAAAAAATAAATTACAACAGCCAAAGCTTAATTTTCGGGCTCGGAATGTTACAAATTATATTTGTAAAATTTGCTAAATTATTTATATTTCTATCATCCCTAAATTTTTTTTTATTGACTTTACTCTTAAAACACTTACTTAATATTTTTTTTGGGTAAAGATAGAGCATAGTATATGGTTATGTGATTTTTAAACTTAGTGCATGATTTGACTTAATGTAAGCTTTTAAACACAAGATAAAAGAGAAAGAATCACTTTTAACTCTTCTATCTATTTTTGATTGTGTTGTGATTTTATAGACTTACAACAATTCATCACACAAAGCTTTTTAAATTTGATATTCATTATAATTTGATATCTGTTTTTTGTAGTGTAATTTAACCTCAAATATTTTATTTGTTTTAAATATTTATTTTTTTTTCAATTTTTTATTAAAAATAGTAAATATTTTAGGTAAAACAGATGGTTTAAAAATAATAAAAATAATTTTATAATTAATAATTAATTTAATAATTAATTAAATCATCAAAATTACATATATTTTTAAAATACTTGAATATAGTTTAATTATTTTATCTTTAATTAAAAAATAGATGAAATTGTGAGTTTGAAATAAATAAAAATTATTCACAACTAAATTGTAATTAAAAGAAATAAAAAATTGGATGGTAAAAAGTACAAAATTTTAATAACTAATTTGACATATATATACATATATATTCACATTTATAGATTTCTAACATTGTTACTAAACCGCGAGAGTCCTGCATGAACGAAGCCACGCAAAACCGTCTTCTCACGCAATCAGCAAATACAGCCACCGCCACCCGCAACCCACAAGCCAACGATTCAGTTCTTCTTTGTTACCCATGCGGGAAAAACATGAACCACCTCAACATTCTCAAGTTTCCGCCCACGATACCAGACATCTCAGAAACATAAACTAACCCAGTTAGTTTCATATTTATATCCATCAACGATGATCCCCTTGTTGCTTTTCAAGTTCTTCTTCTTCAAATGGCGAGATTACTGCTCAACCCTTTCGTTTCCATCTTCATACTCTTCGTACTATCACTTGCCGTGATAGCAAAAGGCGATCCGGCTCAAAATACGACAACGTCGCCGTGGTTTGAGCAAGTGATAAGTCATCATCGTCTTCATCGTTCTAATCCGAGGCAGCTAGGGTGTAGATGGAGGCCGTGGATTTGCAGGCGGGGAGAGCACCCGCCGGGAGTTCGGATGCGGTGTTGCCGGAACCAATGCGTCGACGTTTCGTCGGATGTTAATCACTGCGGTTTGTGCATAATCAGGTGCCCTTTTGGATGGCAATGCTGCAGGGGTTTCTGTGTTAATGTCATGTTTTGTCGGTTTAATTGCGGGAGATGTGGACACAGGTGTCCCTGGAGGAGCCGCTGCGTTTATGGAATGTGCGGTTATGCGTAGCCCTTTCTTTCTCCGTCTATTCCGACGTCACCACCGTCTCTGCCGCCGTGCGGGGTGCTTACGGCGTTAAGTAGTGAGTCAGAGTTTAGTCCTGTATTTAAACATGTATATTTGTCTTGTGTGACTCTAGTCAACTGGCTGGTATATAAACGGTCAACAGGAGACGAGTGGTTGACCAAAATAGAGTACAGTGGTGAATCTCTTTTAAATACAACCAAGAAAAAGAAGTTTCAAAATACTTCCACGCGCCGATTATTTCTTTCTTCAAATTGCTTTTTGTTGCTCTCTCTCTCTCTCTCTCTCTTTAATTTCGAGCAGTAAAAATGTAGGAAATGGACAAAACCGAAGCTGTGCCGCAGGTCGATTCTCCGTCTTTTCATTTTCTCTTCACGTTTGCTCTTTTTCTGTTTGGTTGCCAGGAAAATGGAAAGAACAAAAGAGCGGAACTCGTTTTATTCTGTATCTATATCATTTTCAGAAAATGATGAAGTCCGATCGATTGACTTAGTTGAAGTTGAATATTGACGCTTCATTCTCAAATAGAATCATTGCGAAAGCGAATCGAGAGTGAACTTCAGTTTTTAAAGCGATTCGCATTGCCTGTTCTGGTTTATGATTCTGGTTTTGGCTTGTCAGTTATCGCATATACTCTCGTACCGTATCGTAATTTGTAATGTCTTATGAGAATATACTTTTGATTGTTTTGGTTCAAATAAATGCTGACAATCTTTGAGTGGATTCCTTGTATTCGAGAAATTTCTTTCAGTTCAGTTTGTATCCAAATGACTGTTCTATTAGGTTAATTAATGTGATCTCTACTTTATGCGAAGTATGATTGGGATGACGCCATTGATGGCCTTGGTCATTTAATGACAACCTTCCTTTTTGTTATGGAATTGTCTCATAGATTTTGGAAGCTATTAGGTGAATACCCTGCAGACGTTCTTATGTTTATCTTACTCACTGTACTGGTTTCTTCTGCTGCTTCTAAGAAATGTGTTTTGGACAGTTGGATAATTGTTTATTATGTTCATATTGACTTTATGGTTGATATTGCCTCTCCAGGGCGAGCCATTTAATTTCCTGTATCTAAATTATGCCGGTCTTATGGCATGCGTACTGCAAGGTCATTGGTGAGCTTTGACTTCCATATTTTTATCTTGATGAGCTTCACAAATAACTTGTGGCATATCATGGAAAGTGTAAGTCTGTACATAAAAGTCTTGGCAATGTAAAGAAGCAGATCTACATGGCATGCATACTACAACAGGGTCATCGGTGAGCTTTGACTTCCACTGTTGTATCTTGATGAGCTTTACAAATAAGTTGTGGCATGTCATGTGAAATGTAAGTCTGTACATAAGAGTCTTGGCAATGCAAAGAAGCTTTAGTGGTATATATCAACCTTTGTAGTCGAGGTAGTGAAATTCAAAAGAATGTGCAACAGATATGTGGATCAGAAACCAGTTCCAAATAAATAGAATGCTATGAAGTTGGTAAGATGGAAGTGCGCATCTAAACAGAGGGATCACTCACAGTGCTTGTTTTGCACATTTATTTTAAATATTGACAGGTAGTGTCCTAAACTGGAACTTTCAATCCAGAGTTGGAGTTGCTTATTATGATACAAGTATTCACCAACTTCATGTGTTGGAAATTTGGGAGGATGGTAGCTCAGACTTTCCCCTTATTGGTCTGGGTACGAGTTTCATGTTTCTGCAGGAATGCTGTTTCATTTATCTTTCATCCATTCCATTACTACTATGGATGGCATTGCGTTCTGGGAAATTTATTTGTTCTTTTTTTTTTTGTACAGATTACCTTTTGCACTGTTTGTTGCTTCTCTAGTTGATTTTCTCTAATGTTTCTTGTTTAAATTTATTTCTGTTTCTTATATCTTTGCCTGTGCTGGTTTAGTAAAATATCAAGCCAAGCCCTTGATCATATACGCAAGCTCTAAAAGTGGAGATTCCTTTTTATCCGCTATAGAACGAAACAGTATGCTGCTTATTTGCTGTTGCATGTTGAGTACCAGTCTGTCCTCTGCTTACTCTATAAAGTTATGCAGATGGAACAATTGAGGCTCCAAACGTGAAGCTTGTAAAGACAATATTCAGCTATGAGCAAGCATGGCACGGGTACTTACATATCTGATAAATATACTGGCTTTTGTTTGATATATTAAGTAAATAAGATGGGAAAAGTTCAAAAGTTGAGATATATGCTAAGGTTGAAGCGTTTGATGAAGCTCCTCTTTTAGATTAGGGTTCGAACTTCGGACCTATACCATAACATCTCAACAGTTCTTATTGGACTTAGTTCTTTCACAGGGCTTCCACATTAAAATGTAATGGAATTTCCATGAAACTTGTTTACTTTTGGACAAATTAGGTGCCAATCCCACCAGCTACTAGAAACATGGGGCTGTCAGTTACTAGAATTGATTTTCCTTTTCTGTTTTTCTACTATTCTTTCTGCTGAGCCTCTCAAACCATGCAGTGATCAACCAATTATGATTTTCATTTAATTATTTTGTCCCGCAGCTGCTTCCATATATTAGTTGCCATGGCTGCACGATTGTTTAAATTTTACATGTTTGATATCTGGAGGATACTTTTCAGTTTGATAATTGGTTCCCTTTTCCCTCTATCTTCCTCATTCTTTATTTGGATTTTGTAGATTGACATATCTTCGAGTAATAGGGATGGAAGATGGGTTAACCATCAAACAGAGGATTTTTTATGTAAGTTGAAACTTCACAAATTTTCATATCCTGTGAGATACTGGGACATGATTCCGCTGCATATTATGGTATCTTCTCTTCAGTTTCTTAGAGTATGGCCTACTTTATCTGTATGCGGCCATGATTTTATTGCAGATAAACATGACAATCATAAATGTTTTTGGTACTACCATTGCGATTTGGTTATGGGATTTAATGCATGTAAACAGCTGGAATTTTAGCTTCTAACTTTCCCCTAATGCTATGTTTTTCTTTTTAGTGAATAGTATCTATATTTTTCAATGTAACTATTTGTGATGCAACTTAATATTTTATATAGGACAAACTATGATTTTTAGTTTCTACACTATTGGTCATATTATAATTAGGTTATGATAGTTATTTTTGTTCAATTTAGTCCTTAAATTTACAAAACTTCAATTTTTAGGTGTTTTTTTTTTATAAGTGTGAAAATTTTGACACAAATAATGTAACATCTTTGTCTTGCGTGTATTCTGTTTTCTATTGAGTAATGAAAATTACAACAACTGGAATGGACTTAAAGACACTTTAGAAGAAATATATAAGGAAACCCTTAAGGGTTTATCATAGAAAGAAAGCCGGAATAGAGAAATCAGAACACGAAGGGCAAAATGGGAAATTGGTCGAGACTGGAATCAGGGTTGACAAACTCTAACCATTCAATCTCGTAGCCGGTGCTGAATCCATCACCAATTCATCCTATGGCCGCTGCCGCGCCTAATAATGGGAAGTGCAATTCCGGCCACCAATGAAGCTTTTCTTTATTGTCTCAAGGCCTATAAAAAGCCCTTTTTTTACTGTTTTGTAATCATCAATCGAATTCAATAAAAAAAACTATTATCTCTCTTTCTCTTCAGATTCTTCATCATCTTATTCATTCTCTTCTTATTATTTTTTATTTTCCTCAAGTCAAAATCCATGTCTAAGGCATTTGACAAGTTAGTATCAGAGCTCGAACCGGCTAAATCTTACGCTGATGTGGCTGCTTGAACTTGGTTAAAATGGAAGGTCGCGATGGCTAAACCCAAGAATCCCAAGATGTTCACCGTGAAGGAAGTCGGCTTGAAACTCTTGGCATTCATGGATGAATTGTGCCGGCAGTTCAGCGTGATGCTGGATTTGTTCCGTGGCGGATCCGTCGACTAAACCGAATGGAGCTTAGTGCATCAAGAAGCCGAGGCCCATGAAGGTGGAGGCCTCCTGCCTCCCTTATGTGGCGTGAGCTCAGAATCAGGAAGACAAGGGTTAGGGTTACCTTTTCCAGCCCCATCGAATCGGACCCAATTGGTTGAAGAAATATATTAGGCCAAACCGGTCCGAACTGGCCTAAAATGATCCGATCCAACATCGACCCGAATTGGGTTGATCAGAAATTGCCTAGTAGAGCCATTGGATCAAATTAGATCGCCATGACTGTGAACTGACTCAGTTTTGGCCCACAATTCTACACTTTTTAAAGTGAAAATTCTGATTTTTGAAGGAGAAAGCCCTCATGGGTGGGTTCAATGATGTGAAAAATATTTTATACTCTACAACACCATCGAAGAGCAAAAAATGGAGATTACATCCCTATATTTGGGAGAAGTAGCCGACATGTAGTATCGTGGGTGAGTAGCCAAATTTGACAGCTTATACTGGGAATACTTTGTGGAAGAAATTTGCCAGCTATTTAGTGGACTCTCCCGAAAAGACTTTATAGAGGAGTTCAACAAAGTATACTAAAAAGGACCAGTCTCGATTATATGGAACAATTTGAATATTTACACTCTTTTATAGATGCAGATAATTTAACACTTTTAGAAAAGTTTTTTATATTCACTTTTATCAATGGCCTCACGCTGCAACTATAACCCATGATAAAACTTTTTTAAGTTATAAACGTTTAATCAAACATTCTAGCAGGTCTTACAGAAAAAAAAAATCAGTAATAAAGCTGTAATACCAAAACCCGAAATTCGACTCGAGGTTAATTTTAAATTAAAAAATGTATATATATAAAAATATAAATTTTAAATTTATAAATTTTTATTTAATATAAAATTAGAAAAAAAATAAGTGGATGATGAAATTGAAAATAATTTAAGAAAAATGAGTGAAAATTTGGGTTCGGGAGATATTTTTGAAAGAAAAATCAGAAACTGGGGTCAAAATATAAATAAAAAAAATGCGTCATGTAGGACTGCCCAATCAGCAGCTCCGACGAACGGGAGCGCGCCGCGTGGCAATGATACAACCAGAAGATCAGCAAGGATCTTAGTCAAGAATCCCAAGTATATCTTATTTTGATATCGTTGAAGCAAGTAGAACTTTCTCAAGACCCGGTCAACTATTTAGCATCAACTTATCCTCTGTTTTTTAATTTAACTCAAGTATTATTTTGTCTTTTGATTTGTTGAGATTATTTGGTTGCTACTAGCCGTTGTGCTCCCTGGATAATAGGGAGAAATTGTTTCCCTTCCTATTTAAAGCCCCATCAGATTATGGATGAGACAAGTATTAATTAACAAAAAAATTTTAGTTTTTCTATCCCAAAAATAGAAGCTTTCTTTTTGCAATCCTTGTGTTTTCTAGGCATCTATCATTTTGGGTTCTTTTGGAGTATTTTTAGGTACGTGAATGGTGTTTTTACCTCTGTAGGAAAATTCAGGAAACTAGGTGACCGCTAGTAGGCGCAGTAGAAAGTTCAATGTTTTAGACACCAATTCGAGTAAGAATCCCTCATTTTATTTTATGTTATGGAATTGAAGTCTAATTATCAATAATACGGTATTTTACGTAATTTAAAAAATTTCAAGAATTAATTATAAATTACTAATAGAGTCAGAACCAGTTATTTATTATTGTTATTCTGTTTAACTAATTGTTTGATTCATACCGGTAAAATAATTTAGTTGTGTTTTATTGATGCATTTATTGTTTGTCTTACATTAATTTACAGTTAAATTGTAAAACTGAAAATTAAAGGTAAACATAAAATTGATTGATTAAGTGAATGAATGAATAATATCCTTACTGGATATCGTGGAGATGGTGGACAGACCGGACACATAGAGAACCCTACCGTGAACGTCATCTCATACCGGACGGGATATTGAAGATTGATATTTTTGGCGCTCATACCGGATGAGATATGGGAACGGTCCGTTTCACCCTCATACCGGATGAGATATTGAGAGATGATATTTTTGACGTTCATATCGGACGGAGTACGGGGACGGTCGGTTAGTTGACAAAGTTGGATGTTGGTTCACGCATAGTGGGACATCCCTATGGACCCCTATAGATAGCAGTAGACAAATAAAAAATGAAAGTTGTTATTCTTACTTACTTGAATATGAGAATATTGAGCTATTGTTTCTATAAATCAATTTTGAAAATTTCGCAACGGTAAGTATGTAATAAATGGTTTTACTTATGATAAATGAATTTACTTAAATTAAGAGTTTCATTGGTTGTTTTTATGATTTTTACTAGCTTTTATTTTCTATATCGGTGAGTAGTGTGATATTCTTACTGTGCTAGTGTAGCTCATCCATTCATTAACTATTTCAGATAAAAAGGAACAAGATCTAGATCCCGATCACCAAGAGGGTTTTAAATAGTTCATCGCCCGAACTCCTTCAGAAGTTAGTGAAGGTTGTACTAAGATGCTCAGTTGTTTACCTTTTGTTTATTTCTTTAATTTTCATTTGTTCTTTTAGAAGGAACATTCCTGTAAGCTTATTGGGTATTCTAAATTATTGTATAAGAAATGTAAACCTTAAACTATATTGTTTCGCTTACGCATTCAATTCATGTCTTTATCTCATTTTCAGTTCTGAGCTTTACAGTTGATATCAGAACCAGGTTCCCCGGAACTATTCTTTACACAAAAACCATAGGAAACAACAAAAAAATGAATTATCATTCAACCATTCATTGTGAAATGCAGGTACAGATAGATAAGGAGAGGAAGACTCTCACTAAATCGAGCAGTCCGGGAGGGTTTGCTTTGAGAAGATGTTGATTGACTATTTGAAATATTGGAGACTCATCATTGCCCAGCAGATTCGGGAAGAATGAGGGAGCTACTTAACCCTCTCCCACTGCCACAAGTTGAGCCATCCCTGCAGCGGGAGGATTCTGAGCCACCTCGGTATGACCCTACTCCTTCACAGTACCATCCGACACCACCACAGTATGGCCTAGTGCCCCAATTGCATCACCCGACACCACCACAGTATAGCGCAGTGCCCTAATCAAATCACCCGGTACCACCACAGTACAATTCGGTGCCCCATCGTATCATCCAAACCCTTTTCCACGGGATCCAGTTCCTTCCATGATGGACCCAGACTACATTGAGAGGTAGAAAAGACTAAACTCATTTACTTTTGTAGGGGCATCCTCTTTTGAAGAGGTCGGGTACTGGTTACCTGAGATAGAGAAGACCTTTTACGACTCTTGGGTGATTTCCAAACAGAGAGTCATACTTGTCACCTACATACTGGTGAGAGAGGCAGACCGCTGGTGGCAACTCAAGCAGGCTACCCTACCTGTTCCAGTCATTTGGGAACAGTTCTTGATGGTCTTCAATACAGAGTACCTCCCAGAGTATTTCCGACATCTAAAAGAAATGAAATTTGCACATCTAGTCCAGGGTGATATGACTGTATCAAAATATGCCCGAAAGTTTCTAAAGTTGGGCCGGTATTCCCATGAGAGCATGATGAATGAAGACAGAAAGGCAAGAAAGTTCGAGTGGGGCCTTCGTCTTAATATTAGATAGCAGCTATATGTGTTCGAGCTCAATACTTATTCAGCTGTTCTGGCTAAGGCACAGCTAGTGGAGAGGAACATTCGTATTTTTCCTCTAGCAGTAAGGAACCTCAGGCCCTCGATTTCACACTGCAGACCAGCACCCACTGCACTTGTTCAACAGAATAAGAGACCTATGCCAATGACTCAAAGCTTCTCCTCAGATTCTGACAATAGGACGCAGTAAGACTTAACAACACTGCAATAAGGATCATGGGGACCGACCCTGTTATCACCTTAATAATACTTGCCGTAGATGTGGGAGTGCCTAGTATTACGCGAGAGAGTGCCTGAGAAATCAAAATCAGGCCAGACCTCCTATGTAGGGTAGGGCTTACAACCTTACTCAATAAGATGCATAAGCTAACCCATACGTGATACATTGTACGTATACTATCTGTAATCATTTTGCACATGTTTTGATTGATACTGGTGCTTCACATTCATTTGTTTCACACGCTTTTACACCAAATTTGAATATATTACCTGAAAGATTTGATTCTGTGTTCTTTGTGTTTACTCATGGGAGTAGGACACTACTACAGGAGGTTATATACAGAGCCTGTATTATAGATATAACATATAGAAAATTGACTGTAGACCTAATAGAGATTGATACGATGGACTTTGATGTAATTTTAAAAATAAACTGGTTAGCGGCGTATCACGCTACCGTAAATTGTTTTCATAAAAAACTTGTATTAAACCCTTCTAATGAAGAGTCATTTACAAATTAATAAAATTCTTTAAACATTATTCCCTCATGACAATTTTTCCTATTATTAGGTGCTTTAATTTGACTGTTTTCTGTAACTAGGTAAACCTAAGAAAAAATTTTGTATTCAAGAGATTCCGGTTATCTGAGACTTCTCGGATGTATTCCCGGACGAACTATCCAGACTGCCAGTTGACAGAGAAGTTGAATTCACCATAGATCTTTAGTCATGTACCCAACTTATTTCGTTTGCCCTTTACCGCATAAGTCGTGTTGAGATGGAGGAGCTGAGGAACCAGATCAATGAATTGCAGAATAGTGGATTCATCTGGTATAATGTGTCCCGTTGGGGTGCTGGAGTTACATTTATAAGGAAGGGAGATGAGACATTAAGGTATGTTTTGACTACAGATGACTGAACATAATCACGATCAAGAACAAGTACTCCCTCCCCAAGATTGATGACTTTTTTTATCAGTTGCAGGGTGTTCAGGTCTTCTAAAAAATAGACCTGCGTTCAGGTTACCATCAGGTAAATATTAAGGTAGAAGACTTCCCAAAACAGTTTTTCGAACTAGGTACGGACACTATGAGTTTCTGTTCATGCCATTTGGACTAATCAATGCACTAACTATTTTCATGGATTTGATGAACAGGGTTTTCAGATAATTCCTGGATCAGTTCATCATTGTATTTATCGATGATATCCTGATCTATTCAAAAAGTAGAGAGGAACACGCTCACCATCTGACTCAGGTTTTCTAGGTTCTCAAAGAAAAGAAGTTATATGTAAAGTTGAGTAGGTGTGGGTTCTGGCTCGAGCAGACTACATTCCTAGGACACATCATATCAAGGGATGTAGTGTCAATGAACCCCAAAAAAGTTGATGCAGTGCTCGGTTGTAAAAAATTGACTTCAGTCAATAAGATTCGTAGCTTTTTGGGGATGATAGGTTATTATCGTAGGTTTGTCGAACGATTTTCTAGCCTAACTGCTCTTTTAACTCGATTCACAAAGAAGAATGTCAAGTTTGAATGGAACGAGTACTGTGAAAAGAGTTTTTCAGAACTAAAGAAGCAGTTGACTACTGTACATGTGTTGGTCTTGCCGAGCGGGACATGTGGATATACAGTTTACAGTGATGCTTCCTACCTGGGGTTGGGTTGTGTTTTGATGCAGCATGGGAAGGTCATAGCCTCGGGGTCCAGGCAGTTAAAAAGTCATGAGCAAAACTATCCCATCAATGATTTAAAAATTGTCGCAATTATCCACGCCTTGAAGACTTGGCGTAATTATTTGTATGAGGAGGCTTTTCAAATATATACCGAACATAAAAACTTGAAACACATATCCACTCAAAAAGATCTCAACATGCGTTAGAGAAGATGGATAAAACTCCTCAAGTACTACGATTGCAACATCTTGTATTACCTGGGAAATGACAACGTGGTAGCTGACAGATTCAACAGAAAAAATGTAGGTATATTAGCTCACCTAATGGTTTCAGAATGCAGGGTAACAGGGACTGCACAACAGGTACGACTTCAGGACCTGAAGAGAGTTACATGCTTGGCCCACCTAACTATTCAACCTGAGTTGATTCAGATAATAAAAGAAGATCAATCCACCGATTTCACCCTAGCAGCCCTCTAGAAAGATGCAGAAGATGGAGTAAATCTAGAATTTCGAGTTTCTGTCGATGAGTTGCTTAAATTTCAGGACAGGGTGTGTGTTTTATGTGACAATGAGCTGGAAATAAACATCATGACAAAGGCTCGTAATTCAAAGTTTATCATGCATCCCAGAAGTACTAAGATGTATCAAAGTATGCGACCCTGATTTTGGTGGAACGGGATGAAAAGAGATGTGACCGACTTTATTTCCAAGTGTTTGGTATGTCAGTAAGTTAAGGCAGAGCATCAACGCTCAGACGGACTACTTCAGCCATTACCATTTCTTAAGTGAAAGTGGAAACAAATTACAATAGATTTCATGACAGGATTATCTAGGGCACGTTCGGGATATGATGCCATTTGGGTAATTATTAACCGGTTCACCAAGCTTTCCCACTTCTTGGCCATCAAGATGACCGACCAATTAGATAAGTTAGCGAGAATGTATATCCGGGAGATAGTCAGATTACATAGAGTGCTAGTGACAGTAGTGTCCGACAAAGACCTTAGGTTCACTTCTCGGTTATGATCTAGTTTTCAACAAGTCATGAGAACGAAACTGTCCCTTAGTATCGCATTCCACCCTCAGACCGATGGATCAGAAAGGACAATCTGCACACTAGAGGATATGTTCTGAGCTTGTGTTCTTGACTTCGGGGGCCATTGGGATGATCATTTACCTTTAATAGAGTTCGCTTATAATAATAGTTACTAAGCAAGTATCGGCATGACTCCGTATGAAATGTTATATGGCCACCCATACAAATCGTCGATCTGTTGGGAAGATGTGGGTGATAGAAAATTGTTCGGTCCAGATCTTGTAAAAGAGACTACAGCCAAAATAGTTAAGATCAGGAAGAACATCCAAAAGGCTCAGAGCAGACAGAAGAGTTATGCGGATACTCGGAGGAGGGATTTGAAATTTGAGAAAGATGATCGGGTGTTCCTTAAAGTCACTCATTTTAAAGAAATCATTAGGTTTGGCAAGAGGGAGAAACTAAATTCCCAGTTTATTGGGTCATTTAAAATCTTAGACAGAATTAGCACCGCTGCCTACGAACTAGCACTACCTCTAAAACTATCCAAGCTCCATAATGTGTTTCATGTGTCCATGCTTACGCAAGTACAACCTGGACCCTTTTCACGTTTTGGTCAATGAGTCTCTTTCACTCTAAGAGGATCTATTCTATGAATAGGTACTGGTAGGTATTGTGAACTGAAAGAACAGAGTATTCCGCAATCGAAAAAAATTTTTCGTTAAGATTTTATAACAGAATCACACACAAAGAGAGGCCATATGGGAGCGAGAATCGGACTTCAGAGCCTAGTATCCCAAACTGTTTGATTGAGTGAGAGAGACAAATTTGAGGGACCAAATTTCTTTTAAGAGGAGAAAGTTGTAATACTCGAGCTCAAAATTTAGTCCGAGATTAATTTTAAAATTAAATATATACATATAAATATAATTTTTAAATTTATAAATTTTTATTTAATATAAAATTAGAAAAAAATAAAAGAATAAAATTGAAAATAATTTTTTTAAAAAAGGTGAAAATTTGGGTTCAATAGTATTTTTTGAAAGAAAAATTAAAAAATAGAGTCAAAATATAATTAAGAAAAAATACATCACGTAGGATTGTCCAATCAGCAGCCCCGACGAACTGGAGTGCGTTGCATGGTAAGACACGCTGACTCAGTGCCATGCGGGAGGTCACACTGGCAATCCGTGTACCCATGATCAGACGGTCTTGATGTGTTCTTGCGCGCGTCGACAATTCGGATCCGTTCCTTCAGAAGCGATTGGACGGTCGCGATTAAATGCGATGAACGGTTTAGATTCGTTACCTCTTTAAACGTGATCGTATGGTCGAGATCAAATCGCGATGAACAGTTTAGATTCATTTTTTCATTAAACGCGATCGGACGGTCGAGATCAAACACGATAAACGACTCATATTTAAGGAAGATGAGTATAAATATCTCACTTCACACCGAACTCAATCCCTAGCCGTCAGCCCCCCGCTGAAGAAGAAGAACCAGTCGTCGGAGAAGGGAGCTGATTGTTGTTCATCGCCGTGCCGGAGTTACTTCCGATCTCTAAAAAAGGTAAAAATTTTCTTATTCACTCGTAATTTGATTTTGAACACCGCCATGGCCAAATCGAAGTAAAAGGAACGGCGGATGAACCGAAAACTACAAGTAAAGCCCAGTGGCGTTGCCGCAGAAAAAACTAAAAATCGTCTCCGATGAGTCCCTTCTCGTCTCTTGTTTTGTGAGATCTTTCCACCATTATGTTCACCATTCTGTTTTCTATAAGTTGACCGAAGAAAAATGCCTATTCACGAAGATGAGCTACCGCACCGAAAAATCCCGCTACTGGTAAATTTTTATTTTTTGACTTTTTTGTCAATCGAGACTCTTTAATGTATTTTTTCGCAGGGATGAGTATAAAACTTGTTGAAATTGGTAAAAAGTAACCGAAAACGACTAGTCCGAGGTAAATTACTGCCACGGGCGGTGGTGCCATCGCCGAAGCACGATAATGCCCCGGTACCGGAATTTTGAAATTAGTTGGAAAGGTTTTTAACATTGATTTAAATTTTTTTTGGATATTTTTAGATACGTAAAGCATGTTTTTATCTCTGCAGTAAAATTCAGAAAACCTGAGAACCGCTAGTAGGCACAATAGAAAGTTCAGTGTTTCAGACACCGATTCGGATAAAAATCTATCACCTTATTCTCCGTTATGGAATTGAAGTATAATTATCAATAATTCGGTATTTTGCGTAATTTAGAAATATTCGAGAATTAATTACAGGTTATTAATGGAGACAGAACTGGTTATTTATTTTTATTTTCCTGTTTAACTGATTGTTTGATTCATACTGATAAATGATTCAGTTGTGTTTTCTTGACGTTGTATTATTTGTCTTGCGTTGATTTACGATTAAATTGTAAAATTAAAAATTAAAGGTAAATAAAAAATTGATTGATTAAGTGAATGAATGAATGGTACCCTTACTGGATATTCTGAAAGATAGTGGACGGATCGGGTACATAGGGAACCCTACCGTGAGCGTCGGCTCATACCGGACGGGGTATTGAGGATTGATATTTTTGGTGCTCATACTGGACGGAGTATGAGGGCGACCTGTTTCGCCTTTATACTGAACGAGGTATTGATGGATGGTATTTTTGGCGCTCATATCGGATAAGGTATTGGGACGGCCCGTTAGTTGACAAGGTTGGTTATTGGTTCGCGTATAGTGGGACATCCCTATGGACCCCATAGATACTAATAGGCAAATAAAAAGGGAAAGTTGTTATTTTTGCTTACTTGAATATGAGATTATGATGTTGTTGAGCTATATTCTCTGTAGGTCAGTTTTGAAAATCTCACAACGGTAAGTAAAAAATAAATGATTTTACTTCTGATAAATGAATTTATTTAAATTAAAAGTTCAATTGGTTATTTTTATTATTTTTACAAACTTTTATTTTATGTATCGGTGAGTAATGTGATATTTTTATTGGGTTAGTGTAACTCACCCATTCATTAACTATTTCATATTAAGAGGACCAAGACCCAGATTCCGATCAATAAGAGGGTTGTAAATAGTTCACCACCCAGACTCCTTCAAAAGCTAGTGAATGTTGTTTTAAGATGCTCAATTATTTATCTTTCGTTTATTTTTTTGATTTTTATTTGTTCTTTTAGAATAAACATTCTCGTAGCCCTATTGGGTATTCTAAATTATTGTGTAAGGAATGTAAACTCTAAGCTCTATTGTTTCGATTTCACATTCAATTAATGTTTTTATCTCATTTTCAGTTCCAAACGTTACAGCTGTATAAGAATCCCTATCTCTCCAACAATGGTGCTCCATTATAAAAAAAAGACTGATATAATGATAGAGTTTCCAAGAGCATGGGAAATGGAGCAGAATCTAGAAAATTAAAAGTTGTTACAAATGTGGAGATCAGTATTTTTTTAGAGCATTGATGCTTCAATAAAGCAATAATGACAATAGAAGAGATTATGACCGAAGAGATCCTAGAAGATAAAGAATCAGAAAGACCTAAAGAGGTTGAGGAAGACTTTACTGGCACTCTATCCATACAAAGAATAGAAGGAGTCACTACAGGGAGAACCCTGAAGATACGAGGAAAATTATTATGATATGATGTTTTGGTCTTACTAGATAATGGAAGCTTACATTCCTTCCTAAATGAGAAAACATTTAAATGGGTCAAGAACTAGATGATCAGCAGTAAACTACTGACAGTTATGGGTATTCTAAATTATTGTGTAAGGAATGTAAACTCTAAGCTCTATTGTTTCGATTTCACATTCAATTAATGTTTTTATCTCATTTTCAGTTCCAAACGTTACAGCTGTATAAGAATCCCTATCTCTCCAACAATGGTGCTCCATTATAAAAAAAAGACTGATATAATGATAGAGTTTCCAAGAGCATGGGAAATGGAGCAGAATCTAGAAAATTAAAAGTTGTTACAAATGTGGAGATCAGTATTTTTTTAGAGCATTGATGCTTCAATAAAGCAATAATGACAATAGAAGAGATTATGACCGAAGAGATCCTAGAAGATAAAGAATCAGAAAGACCTAAAGAGGTTGAGGAAGACTTTACTGGCACTCTATCCATACAAAGAATAGAAGGAGTCACTACAGGGAGAACCCTGAAGATACGAGGAAAATTATTATGATATGATGTTTTGGTCTTACTAGATAATGGAAGCTTACATTCCTTCCTAAATGAGAAAACATTTAAATGGGTCAAGAACTAGATGATCAGCAGTAAACTACTGACAGTTATGGGGGTCAACAGACAAAAGATGTCCAGCCACCTTGAATGCAAAAAAGTGACGTGAACTATACGAGACTACAAAGTCACCTACAATTTCTGCATCATTTCACTGAATAGTTACAACGTGATAGTAGGAGTTGATTGGATGAAACAATAATTGGGCTATACCGTACACCGAAGCATAGTTTTTAAGATACATTATAAATAATAAATGGGTTATTTCTTGCTAGCTTCAAGTTTTTTTGAGGACCAGTTATAACTTATTGAGGATGTTTGGAGTATTATATATATTTTTGTAGTTCAAGGTGTTTAAAGTACATTTTGTCTGAAAAAATTGTAGTAGTTGATTAAAGATTAGAAGTGTTAAAAACTACTGAGCTTTTAGCGAAAAAGAGAACAATTCTATGTTTTTTTAAAAAGACTTAAACAAAGAGCTTTCTCCCCTTATTTTCTATCACTATATCCCTCATCAAAATAAAATTTACAATTATCTTATGTTTAGGAACTTTGGACAATTCTTATATTGATAAAGTTTAATTGAAATTATTTTTTAAGTATTCTTCTGATATAGAAAAATATTTAAGAATTTTTTATTAAAAGATTAAGTAAAACTATTATTTTTTATTATGTTATTAAAATCTCAGCTTAAAACTCTTAATCTTGTAAAATAATTGACAGATATTTAGAGTTTAAAAATAAAATAAAAGAAATCTAGTTTCTAAATAGTTTTTAAGTTTAGATCATTATGAACTAAAATTCAATTGGCATTAAAGGCCATAGAGACATGAATGCTAGAAAAATGTCAATCCAAATACTTGCATTATTATAAAATGTTATCAAAGCCATCTATGTTTTTCTCTCATACCTTGGCCTTTAATACGCATGCCCATTTCCGTACATGGTTGGCATGAAATGTGCATCTTGGGATGTTGATTCCTCAAGTATGGGGATATATAATAACTTATAAATATGTTGGGTTACTCTACCCATCGCTCTATGATCTTTTAATTATAACATAACCATCATGATCCATCATTTATTTTTGGTTGCACTATGTATCCTTGCATTTTGAATTGGGTTTCAAATTCTTGATGACTTCAGGATATCAAGATAATCATGAATCAACTAAGGGAACTCAAGCACAAGTTTGGTGTAGAGCCAATTGTTGTCTTGACATAAAAGGTGTGTAGATATATGCATATTTGAATCATTAGATGGTGAAGAATATGTTTCCTTGCATAAACTGAATTAAATATTAGTCGTGTAGTTAGTTTTTTCCTTCCTTCTTAATTCCTCTGTCGAATTTATATTATCAAGATTACGATTGAAATCCAGAGATTCTCAAGCATTTGCATTCTTTCAGAGTGTTGATACTTTGTTCTGAGTTACAAATTATATCTCACTAAGGATCTAATGTAGAGAGCTTCACATTGCTGTTGAAATAGTCGCTTGGATTTCAACAGTTAGTCTCAAATAACATGTAAGATTTCTATTATGAACTAATGTTAATTGACTTATAATATTTATCTTAGTATAATAAAGAACTTAACTAATTTGTGTGTTAATGGAATTATGATGATTAAAGCGAAATAAATTTTTATGAACTTATTACGTTTTGAATAAAATAAACATTTCTCGACAGCTAATTTATCTTAATTAATATGATTATAATATATTAAAAACTCGATGTAATCTTTTGTCTAACAACAACAATTTTACTATTTGTTTGTCTCATATTATTTGTTTATTGCAAGTGATATTGTGTCAAGAAATCAAAATTTTGGTTATATAGCTTATACACAGATAATTTTGTAGTAGCTAATAATAAGTACAAAAATATTTGTATTTGTAAAAATTAAATTAAATGAAAATGAGGAAATACAAAAACCTTATTACGCCAACCAAGAACAAATTATGAAATTGCCAACTCCACAATGGTACACGAACATATCAATAAATTTCCTAATGAACCAACGGGTATGGTCTAATTTTTTTAAAAAAAAAAAATCCGTTCCGACTTAAAAAAATACTTTTTAATGCAAAAAACTGTGGAGCTGCCACGTGTAACGCAGGAAGAAGACAATGATCCTCAATATATGGAACCACGTCCAGGTTCAATGAACCAGAAATGATCTCCTCCTCAGCCGATACTTTACTGTCCCGTTCCTCTGCTTTCCCTTTCACGCAGTAGACACGAACTCTTACTCTCACACTGTCTCTTGTCAGGAAATTCTCACTCTTATAAATGGCTCTTTCTTCTTCTTCAACTTCTCTGGCCGGCGGTTCAATTGCTTCACCCGAACTCAAAGGTATATATACTTTTTACATCCACCTTTTCTTCAAGTTCTTTTTTGGTGTATCTTCAATCTTGATGGTTAGATATTCATTAAATTTTCTGTTTCTGGTAAATAAGTCAGGAGAATAAGTTACGCGGCTTTCATGTTTGCCGAGAACGCGCGCAAAAGTGATATTATAATGATGAAGTACTAAAAAAGTAATGGAAGTTATGAAAATGCGGTGATTGACAAATTCTTTGAGTTGTAGAGCATCTATCCTGAAGTTAATGGAGATTTATCATATTTGATCGTTGGATGACAGTGCTGATTGATGCAATAAATATGGTAGTAATTTCATTTTCTGAGCTGAGAAGGGGTTCTCTTGCAGTACGATATAAAAGGCTTGTGTTTTGTGTGAACTTGCTTGATTTATGCCATTCAACAGATCTCAATTCTATTGTCAGTGTATATTTTTTTCTTAATTTCAGAGAGTAGCGTGGTTATAAAGGAAATAGTGGCGTGCCATTTTTGGCATCTTGTAACAATAGAAGGTGTCCTATCGGTCTTCTTCCTTTATTTATTTGTTTGTTTTTCTTGAATGAATCTACCGTGTCATTTTGTAAACTACTTCACTGGAAAACGATAGATAAAGTGATACTATCCAAGATTTTGTATTCAGATGTGTCAGATTGTAAGTTGTCAATCTCATGTTGCTGCAATAATTTGTCTTTAAGCATATTTGTATTATTGTTAGACATGGCGACCGCATGTTGGTTCATTGGATGGGTAGATTTAATGAGCGTCCTGTAGAATCTCTGTGCCCTACGTAGTGCTTTTTCCTGAGATAATATTGGTGTTAGTCATAGCACCAAAATGACATCCCACTCTCACTTTTTATGCAAGGTTTGAGTTTTGGCTGTGTCTTAGGCTCCAGGGAGAAAGCCATCTCGGGTCATTTCTCAGTCTTAACAAGTGAGATTGAAGCTTTCACAATAAGAGTCAGTTTATCACGAAAGAAAGACTATTATTATTATTTTAAAAGACAAATAAATACTTTACTTAAAATCTTAGTCCTTTTGGCTACCCTGCAATTTTGTCCATGTGATATCAGAAATTTAAATTCACAATTAAAAGAATCAGGTATGGTTTAACAGTGTCAAATATTCAATACATGTTGCTTAACTGATTAAGAAGAAAAGCATGATCAGTGATTGTGTGTAGGAAAAAAATATTATAGATGAATGAATGTGGTTTTATGTTTACTTCCTCTCTGTCCCTTTTCCATGTCTGCTGATTTATGTCCAATCTCTCCAATTTCTCCCTTCATCTTTTGCAATGTTGTTTTGTGCAGCTCCATTATTTGGTTCAGTTTCCCAATCACTTGGATGGATGTTTGCAAAAGGGGTAGGCAATTCCTACCAAAGACATTGCATAATGAAACCAGTTTGTATGAAGCCAAAAAAGAATTACTCAATTGTTCCCTTTGCTGCTATTACGGTTGGTCCAGGTAAATTTGTTTGCTAGTTGCTACAGTTGAAACAAAAGTTTTTTCGTACACATTAGGGACTCCTTAAAATTTATGGTACTTATCATTTTGTTATTAGTGGGAAAAGTAATCACTTAGTCTATTAAGACATTTAAGGAATTTATTTAATCACCACTTTCCATCTCGTTTAATTGTTTACTCAGTTAGTCAGCTATGTGCTTTTTTATTGAAATTGACAGAAGTTGATGCGACGGAGAATGAGGATTATGAGAAACTGACAAAGGAGATGGAAAATTCTTCTCCACTTGAAATAGTGGACAAGGCTCTCGAGAAATTTGGCCATGATATTGCCATTGCCTTCAGGTACCTTTATTCACACTTCTCACATTTTCTTTCCATGAAGGTATTGATAATACAGCAAGTTTCTTCTTTAATTAAAAACAGGAAGTTATCATGATAATGGTAGACATTTTTTTGGTTAAATTGAGAATAAAAATTGTTCTTTGATCATTGATTTTCTATCAAACCTAATAGCTGCTTCAAAATAAATTTCTTTAAAGATTGTATGATTATGTATTTCATGGGTATTTGGCAGGCACAAGACCCAGGAAGTAGAACCTGGGTCAGAGGTTGACATATGGGAGGCAAACGGCTAGCTAGTGGTAAAAACATATAGGATCAGTTGAATAAGAAATTAGTTAGTGTAGTTTAGAATAACTCATTGTTCTCTTGATTTGTTGGAAATCTATTAAGAAATATATCAGTTAAGTTGAATACGAACTCTTGCACGTGTACAGATCACGCCTCATTCATTAGGAAATTAACATTCTTCTTCCAAGGCTTGTGGTTACTTTTCTTTACTGGGGAACTTATGTTTAGTTAGTTCATGTTTATTCAGTGGAGCTGAGGATGTCGCCTTGATTGAGTATGCCAAATTAACTGGGAGGCCTTTCCGGGTGTTCAGTCTTGATACTGGGAGGCTAAATCCAGAAACGTATGAGGTCTTCAGCACTGTTGAGAAGCATTATGGCATTCACATTGAGTACACGTTCCCAGATGCTGTTGAAGTTCAGGGACTGGTAAGGAATAAGGGTCTCTTCTCTTTTTATGAAGATTGGCACCAGGAGTGTTGCAGAGTCAGGAAAGTTAGGCCCCTTAGGAAGGCCCTTAAAGGTCTCCGAGCTTGGATCACTGGACAAAGGAAAGATCCGTCCCCCGGCACAAGGGCAGATATTCCGATTGTTCAAGTCGATCCCTCCTTTGAAGGAATGGTTGGGGGAATCGGTAGCTTGGTGAAGTGGAATCCCATGGCCAACATGGAAGGCCATGAAGTATGGAGCTTCCTTCGAGCCATGAATGTTCCTGTCAACTCTTTGCATGCACAAGGTTATATTTCAATTGGATGTGAGCCATGCACAAGGCCAGTTCTGCCAGGACAACATGAAAGGGAAGGTAGGTGGTGGTGGGAGGATTCCGAAGCTAAAGAGTGTGGCCTTCACAAGGGGAACATCAAGCAGATAGAGGTGCCTGAACTTAGTGGCACTGAAAATGAATCAAATGTTGTCCAGAGAAATGGAAATTCCACACGCGCTGACCTTTTTAATAGTCAGAACTTGGTGGCATTGAGTAGAACTGGAATAGAGAACTTGGCTAGACTGGATAATCGGAGAGAATCGTGGCTTGTAGTTCTATATGCGCCCTGGTGCCGCTTCTGCCAGGTAAATTGCCTTTGCAAACACGGAGCAGCTGGATGAAAAATTGAACGTCGCCTGTAGTTTTGCATGGAGTATTCTGTTCTTTCTCATAGTTTTATTGTTAAATTACCGTCATCAATTTTGAAGTATCTAAAACAATTGATTTGCACTTCTGTCCAGGCAATGGAAGAATCCTACTTAGAACTTGCTGAAAAGTTGGCTGGGACTGGAGTGAAGGTGGGGAAATTCAGGGCTGATGGTGATCAGAAGGCATTTGCCCCAACAAGAACTGCAGCTCGGCAGCTTTCCTACAATTTTGTTTTTCCCAAAACACTCATCGAAGCCCATCAAGTATCCTTCGGAGGATAGAGACGTTGGCTCATTGATGACTTTTGTGCAAGCCCTTAGGTAATTGATATGCAGTTTCTTCTAGTTAATACGGTGTCTCTCTTCTTATGATAGTACCAGAATGCACTGTCGTAAATTGTAAATAGCTTTCTTTAGAAGTTAGGACATTGATACTTTTTTTTCTCTTCGACTGCCTCCTTAACTTGTAGACATCTTAATTTCCGTGGTTTTGGGTGCTTGCAAATTGTCTTGGATTGATATTTCGTCAATCCTTCCTTTTCCTTGGTTCAAAGTTTAAGGAATAACATTAAATTAACCAGTAACTAAAAATTCTCTGTTCTCCCCCGCAATCATAGACATTTAATTTGAGAGCTCAAAAGATTCAGAAGTCATGTAACTTGAGAAATGGTAGTAGATATTAACTAGATTTTCAATCTCCGGTATATAGTGCATAATTTTAAAATTAGTAATTAATGAAAATTTTTAATAGATAATTATTATATATATTTATATTTAATTAAAAATTATATTTTATTTTTAAATTAAAAACTATTATTAATATTATCACATTAATTCTATTTTATCTATTAAGATATATTATTATCTATTATATATATTTGAGTTAAGATATATGAACAGTAATAACTAATTAAGATTTTTTTCAATTAAAATAGGATAATTTTTTTTTATTAAATTATGATAAAATTACATAACTAGCTTAGATTATTTATAATTAATTAAAAATAAAGTTCTATTTTAAAACATATATCATATTAATTTTATTTTTAAAATATTTCAGAAAAAAGTAAAGAAGTACACACAGTAATTTTTGGTCTTCCTTTTCTGCCTATATAATAAATTATTGTCATTCTTATTCTTTTTATGTAGAAGATGTTATTAACAACAAGGTTAAGTTACAGTTTGGCTGTTTGATCTTATTGTAAGTCAAATTATTAAACTGTTTTTGGACAATTTAGTCAGCGTGATTTGATTTTTATCATTTTGTATAAATTTACTAGTTTTTTAGGCTATTATCTTTATTTTTTTTTTTAAAAAAACTGTCCTTTAGATTTTTTTCATGTTTTACTTAAAAAGTTAAAAACATTTTGTATAAATGTTATAAGAATTTTACGCAGAATGACAGAAAAAAAAAAAACAAAGTCATATATATTAAATTGTCAGGTTGATTGAATAGCACTTAGTTTAACCAAATAAACATATTAATTTATTTCTGCTTTTTTTAGGAATCATATTAAATTATGTCAAATAAAACGAGATGGGGACTTTCCATTTTATAAACTTAAAATAAAATTTAAGAGTAAATAAAAATATTAATAATAAATTTGTGCCAAACTACTTTCCAGTCATGCGGAATGAGAAGAATATATTTTAATTCTATATTAACATATTATATCGAAAAAAACTCAACCAATGCCGTAAAAACTCTTGCAATAAAGTAAACACAATTTTTTACAAAATATACAATATTTAACTAAAATTAACCTAATGAATACAAAAGAACACATGAGAATTAACTATCGTTTTAGCACAGGTAATTATAACATTTCATATCAATTTTAATTCTACTATTCTATCTTCTTAAGTATGGAGTCCCGTACTAAATATTTCGATTTCAATTTCTATTACACTGCATCTTAAAATGAAAGTAATTAATATACATATCCCAATAAGAATAATTTAGAATTTAAAACTAAAATATGACAATTTGTTAGACTCCCTTCCCAACATTTTATTCTACACTCGTTGCTCATTCCTTCCTGCTAACTTCACCTCATCTCCACCCATGCTTCTCTCACACTCACACTCATTCCCATCTGCTACCTACTGTCTCTAACCTCGCCCCCTGCAACTGGTCGACATAGTCTGACACCCCTCTTACTCTAACCTAATATTCCATTATGGCCCTATACAGAACACAAACCCACCCAAACCGTTCGACAGCATTGCCACACCAAATACCATAACAACCCAAACAACTAATAACCCCCACAAATACCACCACTCGACATCACCAGACTCAACCGTATATTTCTTTTTCCCACATTCACACCACCCACTTTCCACTGCACCTCTTGTGCAAGTAACAACCCTTGAAAGGCCACCCACGCACACCTGTGCCGCATCCACTGTCTCACCACAATAGTAGACGCTCCCAAACACCTATCGACCCTTTAAGGGCCACACTCACACAACCGTGCCTCTTCACTCTACTGGCACCTCCACACACTAGCATCTGCTTCCCTACAACCACATCTCGACCACTGAGTGGCCACACACACATGACGTGCCTCATTCACCCTATCGGCACCTTGAGCACCAGCAAACGCCAAGGCACCTATCGACCACTGAATGGCCACGGACACACACACACAGACGTGCCTTCTCACCACATCGGCACCCCAAAATCCCTAAGTATCGGCCAAAGGCCTCCCAAACACACACACCTGAACCAGTAAGTGTCGGCCAACCGATGCCCTCATCCCTGTCCGTCTCCCTCATCTCTCGGTTTGCTCAGTTCCCCTCATTCCTAGCAGTCCTCTCTCCCCACAGCCTAGCCGACTCCACCTCTAACCTTCTCTAATCCTCCTCCTTATGTACTCAATGAAATCCCTAAATATCGGCCTACTAGAACTCCCCTCTCTCCCCTATAGCTCACGAATGTATCACCTTCTTCCCCGTTTACTACTCCCGAATACAATTCCGCCTCAAAGCATTTCCTTTCTCCATATTCCCTACACCTGTAACCATAGGTTAACTTGAAATACAGAAATTCAATACATATTGCCATAAATCAGTTTTAAAACTCCAAATTATTCTTACCTCTTGCTTTCATACTCTTCTCTCACCAAATCTACCGGGACCTCACCTCTTTCAGAACTTCCGATCAATCGCCTCCCGCACTCGCCTCCAATCACTCTCTCTCGCAATTCTCTCTCTCTCTCTCTCTCCCGCACTCTTATGGTTTTCCTCTTTTCCTTTTTTTCCCCTCTCTTTTCTTCCTCTCTCTGCCCGATGCCATTTTATACTCCACCCAACTTCACATCCTAACCGTTGATTATACTCATCCCAACCGTCTATCCTACTCCCTTACATACCTGACTATTACAAAATTAATATAAACTAACAAAAGAGCGAATTCAATTATTAACTTTTAGAATAAACTTTTTTGTTTTTCT
>NW_019014680.1:2578583-2592859 GCF_000150535.2 Carica papaya | reverse complement strand
TCTATTTTTAAATACTTTGTCGGTCATAGTAAAGCAATTCTTGATTGAAAATTTGAAATTAGTAATTTGCTTCTCTTTAAACAAACTGCTTTAAAAAAAAAAAAAAAAAGAAAAAAGCCCACGAAGTAGAAAGCCCAGATTTCAATTCAATCAAAAATGGTTATTTTAAAAATGCGGTGAGCGTGGATCGAACACGCGACCTTCAGATCTTCAGTCTGACGCTCTCCCAACTGAGCTATCCCCGCTTGTGAGCTTTTGATCCGAATCTGTTTTTATATTATGAAAGTTAAACGATACCACTGCTACTATACGTATATTTATGGCGCCTTGGTTGAGCGGGTAGGATCCCCTGCTACGCAGCGCACCTTTCTAAATCGCTCTTCATCATTGTGATTGGTAGCAATGACATCTTCGATTACTTTGGATCGTCCGATCTGCGCAAGAAGAATACCCGACAGCAATATGTGGATCTAATGGTCATCAAACTAAAAGAGCAATTAAAGGTATAAGTTTCAGTTTATAATAATATTTTTTTAATAATTATATCATGAATTTAAAAATCGCACTTCCCCAAAAAAAAAAAATCAACATTGACAGCATTAAATAGTTATTTTCCAATACTTTTTTTAATTTCCATTATTATCGGATCAAATTCAAAATTTTAGACCATGCTTATTTGTAAAAAATTATTTTGGTTATTTATATTTTTAATTATAACAATAAAAGAAATGATTGTTGAGAAAAAAAATTATATCTTTAATAATTGTACATGATTTATATATAGATATTTATATATGTATGATTTTAAAATATATATAGATAACTGAAATAATTTGTGTATATTTTGGTTGGCAGAGATTATACAATTATGAGGGTCGTAATTTGTACATTAAATACAATTAAAGCAATTTACAGTCTTGTTACCTAATAAAATTTTTTTGTTACTATATACTGTCATATTAATTCATTTTAAATTTTTGTCGATAAATTTTTAATTAATTAACTAAAATTATTTATTTTATAAATATTTTTATTAAAAAATAGAAGATAATTAATTGAAAAAATTCAGAGCTGTAAATAAAAAAATCATTAACTAAATGGTAAAAGATATAAAATTTTAAGAATTAATTTAATGTTTTTTTTTTGTCACATTTATAGAAATCTAACAGTTAATAAACCGCGAGAGTCCTAGGTGCACCGAAGTCACGCAAAACCGTCTTCTCACACAATCGGCAAAAACAGCCACCGCCATCCGCAACCACAAGCCAACGATTCAGTTGTTCTTTGTTACCGCAGCGGGAAAAACATGAACCCACCTCAACAGTCTCAAGTTTCCACCCAGGATACCAGACATTTCAGAAAGATAATCTAACCCAGTTAGTTTCATATTTATATATATACATTCATCAACGATGATCCCCTTCTTGTTTTTCAACTTCTTCTTCTTCAAATGGCGATATTACTACTCAACCCTTTCGTCTCCATCTTATACTGTTCGTACTATCACTCGCCGTGATAGCAAAAAGCGATCCGGCTCAAAACCCGACAACCACCACCAGTTCATCCCGGTGGTTTGAGCAAGTGATAAGTCGTCATCGTCTTCATCGTTCTAATCAGAGGCAGCTAGGGTGCAGATGGAGGCCGTGGATTTGCAGGCGGGGAGAGCACCCGCCGGGAGCTCGGGTGCGGTGCTGCCGGAACCAATGCGTCGACGTTTCATCGGATGTTAATCACTGCGGTTTCTGCATAATCAGATGTCCTTTTGGATGGCAATGCTGCAGGAGATTCTGTGTTAATGTCATGTTTAGTCGGTTTAACTGCGGGAGATGTGGCCATAGGTGTCCCTGGAGGAGCCGGTGCGTTTATGGGATGTGCGGGTATGCGTAGCCTTTTCTTCTTCCGTTTATTCCGTTTATTCGTCTTGTATGATTGTAGTCAACTGGCTGGTATATAAACGGTCAATGGAAGACGAGTGGTTGACCAAAATATAGTACAGCGCGCGAAAAGACCTCTTTAAATGCAACCCCCCAAAAAAATGAAGTTCCAAAATACTACCACGCGCTGATTGTTTCTTGCTTCAAATTGCTTTTCGTTGCTCTCTCTGTCTCTCTCTTTCATTTGGAGCAGTAAAAATGGAGGAAATGGACGAAACCGAAGCTGTGCCGCAGGTCGATTCTCCGTTTTTTCATTTTCTCTTCACGTTTGCTTTTCGTCTGTTTGGTTGCCAGGGAAGCGGAAAGAACAAAATAGCGGAACTCGTTTTATTCTGCATTTCTATCATTTTCAAAAAAATGATGACGAAATCCGATTGACTTAATTCAAGTTTAATATTGACGCTTCATTCTCAAATAGAATAATTGCAAAAAGGAATCGAGAGGGACCTGCAGTTTTTTAAGCGATTCGCATTGCCTCTTCTGATCTATGACTCTGGTTTTGGCTCCTCAGTATCGTTTATACTCTTGTACCGTATCTTAATTTATAATGTCTAATGAGAATATACTTCTGATTGTTTTGGTTCAAATAAATGCAGACAATTCTTTGAGTGTATTCCTTCTATTCGAGAGAATTTTTTTCAGTGTAGTTTGTATCCAAGTGACTGTTCTGTTAGTTAATTAACCATGTGATCTCTACTTTATGCGAAGCATGATCGAGGTCACGCCATTGATGGCCTTGGTCATTTAATGACTACCTTTTTTTTGGTTATAGAATTGTCTCATAGATTTGGAAGCTATTAGATGAATACCTTGCAGATGTTCTTATGTTATTTCTTACACGCTGTACTGGTTTCCGCTGCTGCTTCAAAGAAATGTGTTCTGAACAGTTGGATAATTGTTTATTATGTTCATATTGACTTTATGGTTGATTTTCTCTGTCCAGGGCGAGCCATTTACTTTCCTGTATCTAAATTATGCAGGTCTATATGGCATGCATACTACAGGGTCATCGGTGAGCTTTGATTTCCATTTTTGTATCTTGATGAGCTTCACAAATAATCTGTGGCATGTCATGAAAAATATAAGTCTCTACGTGAGAGACTGGGCAATGTAAAGAAGCTTTAGTGATATATATCAATCTTTGTGGTTGAGGTAGTGAAATGCAAAAGAATGTGTGACAAATATGCGAATCAGAAATCAGAACCAATAAAATAGAATGCTACGAAGTTGATAATATGGAAGTGCGCATCTAAACAGAGGAATCACTCACAATGCTTGTTTTGCACATTTATTTTAAATATTGATCGGTAGTGTCCTAAATTGGAACTTTCTACCCAGAGTTGGAGTCGCTTATTACGATACAAGTATTCGCCAACTTCATGTGCTGGAAGTTTGGGAGGATAGTAGCTCAGACTTTCCCCTTATTGATCTGGGTATGAGTTTCATGTTTCTTCAGGAATGCTGTTTCATTTATCTTTCATCCATCCTATTACTAATATCGGTGACATTGCTTTCTGGAAATTTGTATTTGTTCTCTCTTTTTTTTAGTTTAATACAGGTTACTTTTTGCACTGTTTTTTGCTTCTCTAGTTGATTTTCTCTTACGTTTCTTGTTTAAATTTATTTATGTTTTTCATGTATCTTTGCCTTGTGCTGGTTTAGTAAAATATCAAGCCAAGCCCTTGATCATATACACAAGCACTAAAAGTGAAGAATCCTTTTTGTCTGCTATAGAACGAAATGGTATGCTGCTTATATGCTGTTGCATGTTGAGTACCAGCCTGTTCTCTGCTTACTCTATAAAGTTATGCAGATGGAACAATTGAGGCTCCAAATGTGAAGCTTGTAAAGAGCACAATATTCAGCTATGAGCAAGCATGGCACAGGTACTTACTTACATATCTGATAAATATACTGGCTTTTGTTTGATATATTAAGTAAATAAAATGGGAAAAGTTCAAAAGTTGAGGTATATGCTAAGGTTGAAGAGTTTAATGAGCTCCTCTTTTAGATTAGGGTCCGAACTTCGAATCTATACCACAACATCCCAAAGTCTAATGTCCACATAAGGTGCAACTTAGTTCTTTCACAGGGCTTCCACATTAAAATGTAATAGAATTCCCACGAAATGTGTTTACTTTTGGGCAACTTACGTGCCAATTCCACCAGCTAATGGAAACATGGGGCTGTCAGTTACTAGAATTGATTTGCCTTTTCTGTTTTTCTACTATTCTTTCTGCTGAACCACTCAAACCATGCAGCGATCAACCAATTATGATTTTCATTTAATTATTTTGTCCTGCAGCTGCTTTCATATGCTAGTTGCCCAGGCAGCATGATTGTTTAAATTTTATGTGTTTGATATCTGGAGGGTACTTCCCAGTTTGATAATCGGTTTCCTTTTCCCTCTCTCGTCCTCATTGTTTATTTGTATTTTGTAGATTGACATATCTTCGAGTAATAGGGATGGAAGATGGTTTAACCGTCAAAGAGAGGATTTTTCATGTAAGTTGCGACTTCACAAATTTTCATATTCGCAATAAAATTTTTATCCTATGGGATTGCACATACTTTACCTGTATTGCAGATAAACATGACAATCATAAATGTTTTTGGTACTATCATTATGAGTTGGTTATGGGCTAATGCATGGTAAACAGCTGGATTTTTACCTTCTAACTTTGCCATAATGCTATATTTTTCTTTTTTAGTGAATAGTATCTATATTTTTCAATGTTATTTGTGATGCCCCTTAAACATTTTGTGTAGGACAGACTATGATTCTTAGTTTCTACACTATCAGTGATGTTATAATTAGGTGCCAGTTGTTATTTTCAATCAGTTTAGTTCTTAAACTTACAAAATTTCATTTCTAAGCTTTTTTCGTTTTTTTTTTTAAATACAAATGTGAAAGTTTTGACACAAATGACATAATTTTTGTCTTGCTCATATTTTGTTTTCTATTTAGCTTTGAAAGTTGTAACAACTGGAATCAACTTTAAGACACTTTAAGAGAAAAATTAATTTCTTATTTAAATTATGCAGATTATAACAAATGTTAGGAAAGAAGAAGACGGTTGCAATAATCTTTTTTGGATTTTCTTTCTAATTTCTAGTTCTAATTCACACTAAGTAGAAGTTTTATACTTTTTAAGTCATTTTTATGTCCCTCAAGTAAGACATAAAAAATGTTTATCATTGTCGAAAATAATTCATTAGAAAAGCATGTTTGAAATAATTTTGTAAATTTAGGAACTAAATTGTAGTGAAAAAAATTTTGGGTCCTATTTGCAGCATAGCAATAGTTTGACAGCTAATTGTTAACTTTCCTTAATGTAAGATTTCTTTGCAAGCCTTGCACTAAAAATTACTAACTTGAGCTTTATTGATTTGCTCTTCTCATTATTTACATCTGGTTCTTTTTATTTGTGAACAAAAGCTGAGTTCTATGATGGACATGGGGAGTGACGTGCAAGTTCGTGCTAGCGGGGGCCTCCTTGCCATTTTAGAGAATGAAAGGATTGTTGATACTCTTGAGCAGAAGGAATCCGGGAATCCATCAATAACAATTGATTCTATACTAGAAATTTCATTGTATCCTTTAATGTTCTTCTCTATAATAGTTAAAAAATTATGTAGTTCAGTAGTTTGGTTTTCCTTTTCCCATTTCTCGTCAAATTATAATTGGAAAAACATGAATACAAATTACATTTATTTCCTTACAACAAATAATAGAAACAAGTTTCTTAAACTTGATGCTGCTGCTCATGAAGCATTGCAGATATTTCAAATGGACAAACATCCAAGTCATATGGGCATTGGCAGAGCAAAAGAAGGGTAATACTGTACTTAATGTACTTCATTTTTTCCCTAAATATGATCTAAATTGATTCGCGGGTATGCAGGTTCTCTGTGTTTGGGATGATGAATAAGGTTTGTGGAAGTAAGCACACAAAGTAAGCCTTTTTTGTGGTCATTATTCCTACCCTGATCTAATTTATTCTTTCTATTCAGTGTGTGACACCAATGGTAGACGGCTTTTGAGGTAAATTCAATTAGGAATCTGGTCTGGTATAACTCCTTGCATTTACCTCTCACCTCAGTTTTTCTGCTTCAGAAACTGGTTCCTCAGGCCTATTCTAGAGATTGAAAATGTAAATGCTCGTCTTAATGCAGTATCCTTTCATTTTGAATTGTGTAATGACTGCTCTCAGTTAACCTAAATCAGAGGCCATTCATGCCACAAGTTAGGAGAGAATAGAAAAGGTATTGACATCACCTCTATGAGGAGTTTGCTAGTAGATGATCCGCCTGAAGACCAAGGGTGCATGAGAAATATTAGCAAACTTCCATATATATGTACTTTGTCACATTACAAGTAATTGGCAACAATGTGTGTGTGCACATACCATTCTGCAGTTTCCTTTATATTTTCTCTTTCTATTGTGCAAATAGATAATTGGCAAAATGAAAAAATTTCATATCATGGAGTGCAGATGGTTTGTTACATGTAACCATTAGTTACCTGTATTATTAATCTTGTAACAAAAGCTCATCATCTTTAACAAAGTTAAGATATCCTTCTTCCTTTGTTCTGAAGAACTAATGGTTTCATTGCGTGAAACATTGAAGTCTGTAAAGGATATTCCCCACATACTCAAGGTATCTAGCATCAGAACATGTTACTGTTACTGTAGTGTGTAGCTTTTATCAGAAGAATATATCCCATGTGTGGTTTGCATTGATTATCAGTCAAGTTGTCATGTCTTTTTACCTGGAGATGGCTGTTTATTGTGATACTTCTGTTTCGTATTGTCTTCATCTTTCTGAAGTTTGAAAAGCATTTCTTTTGGTGATGCAAGAAATTCAATTCTCCAAGTTCCGTCTGTACAAGTGGTGACTGGACAGCCTTTTTGAAGGTAGATTAGATCTAGTTTTATTACTTCAATTCTAACACATGCATGCAAAGGTGATGGAGTCCTCTCTGATAACCACAGAATTAGTTGAAACAATAAAATCAATTCTACATTTTAGTCATGAAATATATTGGAGCAGGTTGAGTGTTGTTTTCATTTGAACAACTTTTGCAGAACTTGATGTTCTTCAATTCCCTAATTTCTGAAGTGACAAAATTTCATGGTGTTTCACACATTAGTCTATTAGCTAAAATGAATTACATTCTAATCGCAGCAGAAAGTATGTTCACATAGTTTAATTGAACCAATCTGGAGTTTCAGAAGGACGAGGAGAATTTTGGCCCATGTAACATACAGAATTTCATTGTGTGTAGAGTATTGGTTCTCTCTTGCATATCCGCAAAATATTTGAGATTGGCATTTCGGAACGTCTTCAGGAGCATGTGAATCACTTGAATTTAGATATTGTTGAAAAGGTGTCCTACTATCTTTCCAACTGCATTTACATACTATTGTGCACCTCCCAAGTTTTTCATGTGTTTCTATATGTGATTGTTTCAAAAGGTCCTAACCATTTTGCAGGCCAGTTTATGCATCACAACGGAGCTAGCTTACATTTATGAATTGGTTAGTTGATCTAACATCCATGGCAATTCACTGGAATAAAGTCCTTCTTATCATACTATGCTGTTCTAATGGACAATGAGAACAAAGTTATTGCTTTTCCAAAGATACCTGTTTCACGTGTTCCATCCTTTTCTTTTGGTGAAAAAGTAAATACTGTAAAGTGACAATTATTTTCTGACATGACGCTTACACATGTACTTCTACATAGTGGCATATGCAAGCAATCATTTTGTTATGGCTCATCACGAGACTAAAACAGATTTCAAACTTCAAGTGTACAAGAGGTTTTTACATGGGAAGCATAAGAAGATAACTTAGTGATTTTCTAAGTATTTCTACTTTCTAGTAATTTTATTGTTGTAAGGAAGATATCTTATATAGTAAGTGTGTATGAATTGCCAAGTGTCCTAGGTTAGTTTTATGTATTAAATAATTTAGTGTATCACACTTATGTTGTATGCTATTCTAAGGGAGGAAGTTGCCTTAAGGAGGCAGTTATTCTGTAATTCCTATGCCTTGCAAGATTGTTAATAGAAGATATATGGAAAGTTTAATAAGTTTTTTAAATACTCTAACCTAAAGAGATTGTAGGCTTTTTAAATGACCCTAGCAAGTAGACATCATAGGTAGAAAAGGAAGAAGAAACCAGAAGCAATCTTGTTTATTTTGGTCTTAACAGACCTATAACTAGATCCTGGGCTTTGGAACTATTGTTTCTGCTTTATTTTATTTAAAAAATTTTGAATATAAAAATTTAGGCTATATATACTGAATGGAAGAGTTTATCCAATAATTCGTGATCTGAGTTTGGATGAGGTCTTGGGAATGGCTAATATGACTTGAGAAAAATTGTTTCTTATCAGAAAGGCAAAACAAAGCTTGCAGTACGTTATAAAAAACCTCGGTGGCTACCTAAGAGCCATTCGCATTATGTGAGAAGATCTTGTTAACAATGTGATTGCATTTGGCTGTTTGAATCCCCATTATATATCTTTTATCTCCTCATTCTAATAGCTGTTTTCGTTTTTCTAAATCTCTTGCAATTCTTTTACCTTCTCCTTTGTGTCCTTGAAGTTTTGAAAGAATGGAAGCATCTGGTTTTCTCTTGTGATAACCTAGCCTATTCAGCTATTTGTTCTTCCTTGTATAAGTCATATTCTTAAGTTTGTCTTTTATTTTTCCAATTTTTCCTATGTATATTGTAGGTAATTGGTGTCATTGATGTGAATAGAAGTAAAGAGAAGGGTTACGGGACAATTGTGAAAGACGGATTCTGTGATGAGGTTAGACATTAGTGACAAGTTTTCTTTTGGTATGTTTCATCATTTCTTTCCCTTTTTAGTTCCATGGAAACCTAATGCTATGATTTAGTTCCACGGAAACTTACCATTGAATTTAGTACAGAGATGATGGGGTGTTTTTGCTTAAATCTTTAAGGCTTCGTAGCATTAGGTTTCTTGAATTTTTGCTGCTGTTAAAGCCTGAAATCTTTTTTTTTTTTTTTTTTTTGAGAAACTTAAAGCCCAAAATTTCAATTGTACATTGTCCTCAATTCCTGTTCATTGGCATATATAGTTGGATGAGCTGAGGCAAATATATGAGGAATTGCCAGATTTCCTGCAAGAGGTGCTTATTATGCAAATCTCTCATACATCAAACTTAAGCTACCTTTAGATCTCTTTTGATTGTAATAGTTCTTTGCAGGTTTCATCAGTGCAGGTAGCAGAATTTCCTCATTTCTTTAAATCAAAGCTTGATCCCTGTATCTTTTATATACATCAAATAGGTTAGTCTTCTGCCATATATATGGAAAATTTTATGGTAAATTACCAATTTAATCCCTGAACTAGAAGTTATATTGCGATTTAGTCCTAAAATTTTCTTGTCACAGTGTGGTCTCTAAATTTATAAATTTATTTTAAAATATAATTTTTCAATGAGGTTTCTTAGTATATTGTTCAACATGAGTGTTAACAGTTCCTGGTATTCATATCATATGAGAAATGGAAGAAAATGGTATAGCAAATACTGTTTTGCTCCTATAAGAAAAAAAAAAATTCTGTTTTGCTCATTTCAATATCTGATAACTTTTTCTATAGTGCCAATAGTGTAGGAAAAATAGAGATTGAGCACAATACTTGGAAAAGTTGGATATCTCGGATTTTAATAACTAAATTAATACCTTTATATTTGGATAATAATCATATAAATAGTCACCAAATAACTGAACTAACATAATTTATTTATAGGTATCATAATACAAACAAAATAAAATTTTTTAGCTCTATCTCGTAATTCTGTCAAATAAAAAGAGGATACTATAGATTAACTAAACAGGAAATAATAAACTCATATTACTGATAAGTCCACAATATAATTATATAAGTATCTCTTACTACTGAAATATGTAAATTTTAGGATTTTCTCGTTCTGCATCATTATACTCCACTCAGTGAAACCTCAATATCAAGCTTTAAAATGTTCAAGTAGAAAGAATATTAAATTTAAAATTTATTTTCCTGACAATTAAAGCCTGCAAAACTGGCAATTGTCATGAGAAAATAAGAATACTTTCAATATTAAGGATTCCAAAAAGCAGTGAACCTATTAGAAATGATATGATCTATAAGAATACGAATCACCAAGTTTCCTTTATTACTCGTAGGAGCCAAAGAAATTTTTAGGACAGTATCTTGAGGTGGGGTTTCTTTCTTCCATTTAATAGGAATGTAATAAGCTTCAACCTTAACAACATTAATGTTTATAACTAAATCGAGAGGTTTGTCACTAGGTGACTTCTTTCAAAAGAAAAAATATCACTAGGGTTGACTCAATTTGTTAAGTAGAAGTCAGAATGTCTTTCCCAATTTTTTGAATACTTCTTCCCTTGAGTTGTTATCATTAATTGGATGGTCAATGATGATGTCCTCGATTACCTCATTTATCCTCATGAGTTAGATCATCAATAGTAGCGACATCATCTTACTTCTAGAAAGAGATAGGTTGTGGCAGATGGTGGTCACTGCATCAGTGTAATCCTGCATGGGAATACTTAAAGATTTTATTGTGTGGATAAGAGATATTTTAAGTTTTCTGGGGGTACATGTTTCAAGAACTCTCTTTACTAACATATGAGCAATTGGCAAAATCTTTTTGCTACTCTCTGAACACTATGTAGGAGTGGAGAGGACAAATCTATTGAGATGTTTTCACTTCGTTGTAAAAGAATGTTCATAGTGCTTTCATGTATCAGAAAACGTTCTTCCCTTCAGGTCCAAAGGCTTTAGAAAGTGCTTGATTATTTCTATATTTAATTTTTATAATCTACTGAGATGTTATCACTTTCTTGTAAAAGAATGCTCATAATGCTTTCATGTATGAGAAAACATTCTTCCATTGAGGTCAAAAGGCTTTAGAAAGTGCTTAAACATTTCTATATTTAATTCTTTATAATCAAGATTCAGTATCACCAGATGTACTTTAATTTTTGCAACCATTGCATAAGTTAAAATCTCTCCAACATGTGATTTCCTTGTTCTGCCACTTAATATTTTAAATATAGAAACAATTAGCTCAAATTCTTTTTCCATCTGTGGATCATCATAAAGAACATTAGGTGCAGCTATTCTAGTTAGCTTATATATAAAATAAGCAACTTAAAATTTTCACGTTGGTATTTGGGTACTTGAGAAGTTGATTACTGACTAAGGCTCTAATAATGGACAAAGTGCATCTTCAAATGACTTAGATAGATCTTGCTATAATTTTAAGGGACAATACTTGGTTTAAAGATAAAGAAGTTTACCAGTTGAATGAGGAGCGATTAGTAGGAATATAACTAATGTCCATAAGCCATTGTTCAAGCCCTTTGATGCATGACGTCATAACGCTACTAGCACTGTGTTCATTCTCTTCCACCAATCTAATCAGAAGGCTTAACATATATTTTAAATCAAATAGCTTTGAATAAACATTAGCTCACTTGCCCAATTTTTCAGTCTTCCAAAAAACTGAGTATAGAACACGAACTCGACCAAATTAATCTCAAAAAATGGAAAAACACACCCAAAAAATCTTACAAACCTGGCTGACAACATTGAGAATTGACCTGAAGTTGCCTTACACATGAAAAGTCAAACCAGATAAAGTCAAACCGCTCTAAAACAGTCAACGTAGGCTTCAAAATTCTGAAACCAACGTATATTGGTCAGCGGGTGAGAGTCACACCTGCTTCCTGTGGTCCTTTATCATCAGTCTGGCTAGGAAGTCATCTAGAGGCCCTGGTTTCAGATCTGGTGTCCGTTATTTGTTGGTGTTACCTTAACTGATGGATCTCTGCAAGGAAGCAGCAAGAGCAACTTCAAGCAGCATGTGCAGCAGGTCCTAGTGAAGTTAAGGGCTGAGACCTGATGGGTAGGCTGGTTTGTGTCTTCTGCTATTAATGGTTGGGGTGGCAACTAGCGAATGTGTGGCTGGCATTCTTTGTTTTGACTCTTGAACATTTGTGTACTGTTGCATGATGAATTAAAATTACTGTTTTGCCTTAGTGCTGCTTTAGTGTTCGTGATGCTACTGTATTGGTGGTAGTCGTGAATGTTTGAACAAAAATTATGGTAGCTTGATAGCAATAGATGTAAGCAAAGAGAGATTGAGTATAATCTTCAAAAAAATATGTTAAGAACCAAGATTAGAGATTTTTAATCTTAATAATTAAATCAGTGACTCAATATTTGTATAACAATCACACGAATAGTCTATCAAATAATTAAAATAGAGTAGCCTATTTACAGGTCAAAAAACACAATCTAACTGGAAATTTTTAAATCTATCTAAAATTCTACTAAATAGGAAAATAAACTAATTAATTGAGTAACCTATTATAAAGAATAACTAAATAGCATCCTAACTAAAGAGAACATAATAAACTCATATTACTAATTAGTTTATAGATACTAATTTCTAAACAAGCTTAATATCTTAATAATATATCAAAATAACAATAATATAAGTATCTCTTAGCATTGAAATACGTTGCTATAGGATCATCTTGTTTTTCATCAATAAGCTCCACAAGATCCAAGATCATCAAATCATTTTGCCTACCTTTTCATTTGTAGGGTACTTGATGTGTATATTTGAAGAAAACCTTGATGAAACCACAATAGAGAAACTCCAAGACTTTGAATTTGCAGTAGGTATCTTTTTACAATATAATCAAAATAGATACATGATGTAGTTAAGGTACACTTTATACCTACTTGAGAAAACTGTTCTGAATTGTAGTTCTCTGATGTGGATGGAGAGACAAAACGATTTTTTTATCGTACGCCAAAGACAAGAGAATTGGATAACGTTCTTGGAGATATTTATCATAAAATTCTGGGTAAGCTTTACAAGATAGTTTCATGTTTCTTCGACTGTGAGACTTAGAATGCAAGCATGTCAGTTGAGTTTAAGCGTAATACTTTTAATACAATGCCATCTGTGTAGTCATTTAAAATTGCTTTATATCCTTGTGTTCATTGTTAAAGATATGGAAAGGGCAATTGCTAGGGACTTGGTATCCCATGTACTTTTATTCTCAGAGCATTTGCTCAAGGCTGTAAAATTTACTGCTGAACTTGACTGGTAACGATCTCTCTACATCTCACAGTACTCCTTATTAAGTCTCTATCTCATTGTCCAAAGTTAATTACAAATGATGATGTTTTTATGTTGATTTAGCCTTTTATCACTTGCACTGGTTGCTCATCAGAACAAATATGTGAGGCCTATCTTAACCATGGAAGCACTGCTTGATATACAAAGTGGAAGGTCATAACTGATTGCTTTACCTGCATTATCCATTTTGATTGGCCCTTTTGGGGTAAAGATCATATCATTTACAAACAAAAGGATTAACAAGCTGTTGATGCAACTTTTCCAGACATGTTTTGCAGGAAATGGCCGTAGACACATTTATTCCCAATGATACAAAATTTTTTGATGAAGGTAAATGGAATCATCAATTAAGTCATGAAATTGCAGTGTATAAAGGTCTGGAATTAACTGATAGAAAGACCTATTTAATTTGGGCATACTGATGGTCTTCAGGGTTGTCATATTTCAGGTAGGATTAGTATCATTACAGGTCCAAACTATTCAGGGAAAAGTATTTACATAAAGCAGGTAGTTTCACTCTTCTAGGATTGCGCTCTCTTTCTCTCTCTCTCTCTCTCTTGCTCTCCCCTCCTTGCAATCTTTGTACGTATTTTTCTGAGTCTTCCAGGTCTGTTAAATTGTTTCTTATGTTAAATCTTTCAAAGCATCCCTGGTTAAGCATGTATCAAATTGTTTTGATCATTTTTCTATTATAGAAAGAACAAAGGGGGTAAAATTTGTTTTAGTGCCTGCATTGACATTTTATCTTCAGTTCAATATGTGTAACTTATCCAATTTTAAGTAATATGGCATAAGAATTGGCCATTTATTCTCCTTCCTTTTACTTTAGAACTTGAGTGTAGATTGATTGATGCTTAAAGGATTAGCCTCCATTTTCAGGTGGCTTTAATTGTCTTCCTTTCGCACATTGGAAGTTTTGTACCTGCAGATTCTGCAACAGTTGGATTGACTGACAGGTATCATTCATCATGCTCGTGAAATATTTTAGAACTATATATTTCTATCTGGATGACAGGTATGCAGTTCTTTTTGCAGGATATTCTGCGCAGTAGGAAGCAAGTCTATGACTGCAGAGCAATCGACATTTATGATAGATCTACATCAAGTGGATGATGCTAAGTATATCAAAACAAGTCTG
>NW_019014680.1:2543739-2578449 GCF_000150535.2 Carica papaya | reverse complement strand
ACTAGGCATTTTGCATTTGCTGGATGTGTGTGCTTGCTCAAAAATAGTTCAGTTCAATATTTTATGAGATTAAGTATTGAGTTATCAATTGAGAGTTTGAGTGTGAGAGAAACCGTTACGATGTTAAACTTAATTTTCTTCACTATGTGAACAATCTTTCCTGTGGAGGGTCATGTTGATTGGACCACTTATTTTGTATTGTTTTTTTTTCTGCTCTTGATTGTTTGATTATTTTACACTTTCACAATGGATGCATTTGACCTATTATTCATATAATTTTATTTCCTTATTTTGAAGTTATTAATGTTGGTAAATCTCACAGGCAGGCAACTTCAAGATCTTTATGCCTCTTGGATGAATTTGGTAAAGGAACTCTTACAGAAGGTATGCTGAATATAGCTTTCTATATTTGGGTATGCTTTTGCATTTATGTTCATTGCTAGATGTTGTCAATGTTTGAATCAGATGGCGTTGGCCTGCTTGGTGGGATTATTAATCAGTTCGCTACAAATGATGATCCTCCGAAGGTAAGGCCTCCTGCTATTAGTGAAGTTTAGTCTGGCTGCTGAGTATACCATTCAATTTCCCTTGATTTTCCAGTCAAATCCTTCAAGAGATCTTTCAGCGTGGTCCTTGACTGTTGACACTTCTTGCTCTTATGTTAATATTGTTTTCCACTAATTTTATGTATTGAGGACCTTAATCTTTACTGCTTTTCAGGTTCTCATGTGCACTCACTTGACTGAATTATTTAATGAGAGTTTCTTGCCAAAAGTATTGTCTTATTTCTGCTTAAGCTCTCACCACTTCCAAATCTCTTGTATTGAAAAACTGAAGCAGTGTTTCTGATTAATTTCAGTCCAAGAAGGTCAATTTTTACACCATGAGTGTGCTGAGGCCTGACACCAATTCTACAGATGTTGAAGATATTGTTTTCTTATATCGGTATATGATTTGTTGCCTCTACATGACGTTTAGGATGCTGATAGATTGCTTCATTGTGTTCATTATTGGTAATTAAGCGAAGTTATAATACATAAAATAGTAGGATGTGGGACCCAGGGAAGCAGTAAAAGAATGGATTTTAAGTCAAGTAGGATCTTTAAGGAACTAATACGAATTAAAATTATTTAAATATTTATATTAATTATTTAGATTTTGATTTAGATTTAGATTAACAAATTGGAATAAACTAGGATTAGGATTCTTAGAACTATAATTAGATGTAAATTAGGATTTGGGATAAAATTGGGACACACTTCCTAGAATTGTAATAGAGATCTAATTCAATTAGTTTCCTTCTAAATATATCTATTATCATAAATAAAATCATCAAGCTATTCTTTTAAAGAGTTTATTTATAAAAGATCGGAGGTTCTCTTAGACGAACCTCACATAGGTCAAGGAAATCTAGGAAGCAAGCAACTTGCTGGCTCCAAGATTTCACACTAACAGGCTCCATGACCAAATCTGAAGCCTGGGACCTATCAAATTGGTATTAGAGCCGGTGGTTATGGAGGAGAGTTTTCGACAACAGTTAGAGACATTCATGAAGCAATACCAGGAGGATCATGTCTGCTCAAGAGAGAGGCAGTATGAGCTTGCTACTTAGGTTGAAAGCTTATACCAGGAATTGTCAGCTACAAGGAGGGAGATTGCCAACACCACTAGTTCAACAAAAAGAAGAGAAAAGAAGCTAGTGTCTCCAACAACAATATAAAATGTGGAAGTATGGTGCTGTGATTCGCAAAGCTAAACTTTCCTAGATATGATGGCTTAGTTGATATGTTGCAGTGGATTAATAGGTCCAAGCACTTGTTTCAACACCGAAGGACTGCTGAAGAAGACAAGGTGGGCTTAGCTTCTTTCAACCTTGAATATAATGCACAGCTATAGTCCCTAAAGTTGGAAGGAGACCAATCAGAGCCTTCATGAGAAGAATTTAAATCTTACCATAACCTTAGATTTGACCTCCTGATACACATATATAAATTGGGAGAATTGGTTAAATTGAAGTAGGATGGAACAGTTGCCAAGTAGTGGCGACGTTTCGAGCAGCTTTCACTGTTTGCATCTGCCCTCATCTTTGAGCAAGAAGTTGAGATCTTTGTCAGTGGTCTCCAAGAATATATGACTGTTGAAGTCGAGCTACAATAGCCACCTGATATCAGTACTGTTATGAGTTTGGCAAGACTCTATGAGAGAAGGGGTGATCAATGGAAATCAAGGATAAAAGCAACACCAACCTACCATTTTCAAGAAATTGAGTAAGAACGAGATGGAAGACAGGAAGAAGGGCCTACACTTCAACTATAATGAATCTTTTGTTACAGTATGTTTGTGTAAAAAGGTTTTTTTGGTTGGAATTTGAGAATGATGAGGTAAGAGCTGAGGATGAAGCGAGGGACGAGAAAATATTCCACTTTGGTGCTCGCAACAAGCTTCAGTTCAAGGAGGCAAGAAATGTCACAGTATAGAAAATAGTAGGACTTGGGACCCACAGAAATAGCAAAAAGAAAGAAGTTTGAGTCTAGTGGAAGTTAGTTTCATTGAAGCACTAATGAGAGTTAGAAGTATTTAAAAATTTATATTAATTAGATTAGAAAATTAGAATAAAGTAGGATTAGGATTCCTAGAACTATAATTAGATTTAGATAGGACTTAAATAAAACTAGGATTATCATTCCTAGAATTGTAATAGATATCCAACTTAATTAGTTTCTTTATAAATACATATATTATTATAACTAAAATAATCAAGCTATTAATCCAAAGAGTTTATCTCTAAAAGATTGGAGATTCTCTTAGATAAACCTCATCATCAATTATAAGGTTGAAAAAATGAGAAGCAAGCAACTTGCTTGCTCTAGGATTTGACTCTAGTGGGTCCTCTAATTAGATACAAAGCCCGGAACAGTATCAAATGAGCTCATATTCCTCGAGAAAAACTTCCACTGCATGTTTTCAGAAAATACATCTACAATGCACTCTACAGATATTTTTAATCCGTTCCTCTAAAGAAGATGCACCGTTAGATTTTATTTGTGACTTCCACGTGAATGCTATATTTGGTCAATGTTTAATAACAATGCAAGAGGGTAGTTGCAATCCTTGAATATATGTCTATATGTCAGCGCTTAAAAAATATATTTATACAGTGTTTCACCCTCTTTGCAGCTTAGTTCCTGGATACGCACCTCTTAGTTATGGTGAGTATGTTTTTCCTTTTGTATATGCAGAAATCTGTTTTGGAAGTTCTTGAGAATCATGCGTATTCTTTCATGTTCTGCAGGTCTGCACTGTGCATTACTAGCTGGTACACTCGAAATCTCCCTGATATCAAGCAAAATTCTTATGGTTATTTAAATTCAGTGAAAGAGTAGCTCAAATAACAGAACAAGAAATGACAATAAAATTTCTTGGTGCAGTTATAAGTAATTATATCATTTTCTTCTTAAATATGTTTTGCTTCATAAATAGTTACGAAGGACCACATTTTTCAGTTGTAATCTGAAAATTATAGATCAAGGTGCTTCTGGTCCATTTACAATAGATCAATGGGAATTATATCAGAGAGAGAAGTTTGTGATCAGCCAACAGTCTGTAGTCCTTTTCTACCCCTTTGCATTCATTAGTAACAGGCATCTGTTGTAGGTTTATGCATGGGTAGCAAGTGTAGAATAATTGTGTACCTCAGTAATTCTTGCTCCTCTATATGCCTCATTTTTTTCCAACGTGATATTGACTTATGATTGACTCTTCCTGAGATCCTGAACGGTTGCTTTGATATGGTTTGCGGATCTTGGTTGCTGGTGTAGGTTCAAAACTTGCATTATGTGTTCTCATACTATGATTTTGGTATTATTTGAGTCCAAACCTTGGAAGGATCTTTAACTGTTCAATTTTCTGACTAAATGACTTTCATCGTTCATGCAGGTATCCCGGAGGAAGTGATCAAGAGGGCAGCAATCGTATTGGATGCTTTTGGGAGTGACAACTATGTTGAGCGATCATGTAATGAGAATATATCATTACAAGATCAACAATACAAAGTATGCATCTATATCTTAAGAAGCTACATTCTAAAATAATATCTGCTCTTGATTGTGGCTTTTAAGCTGGTTTTTTATTCTTTTGTTCAACGTTCCCCTGAACTTTTGAAAAGGAGATAAAATACTCAATCTCCATTAATTTTCTCTAATACTATCTGGCATCACTAACATAAATATTTTTCAAAAAAAAATATATTGAATTTAAAAAATTTATTTCAAGAACAAAAATTTTTTTAAATACATTGCAATACAATCTTACTAACCTTATGTTTGTATGCATTTTAACCAAAGGCATATAATGCTATATCAAAGACAATTTACCATACATTCTACTTTCTTTAAGAAAAAAATTTGGCAAATTTTTTTTAGGCAAATTTTTTTTACTGTAGAGAGGCTAAGTTTAATTCATGAACTGAATGTAGAATGCAGTGGACAAGATGATGGCTTTTGATATTCTCAACGGAGATCTCAAACTCTTCCTGCAAGACATATTTCGCTAAACCCTTACGATATTTCGCTGTAAATCCTTTTCTTGAAGCATCAAAAATGTGCCTTACCAAATTGCCCTCTTCTAATTCTCATAACTCTATTGAGTTTTAACTATTTCATGAATCTTCTGAGAATTCTTGTGCATCTGATTGGTACTTTTGAGGTCTTCCTTCACCCAATTTTGTTATCTTCTTTTTATATATATTTTTTAGATAATTATTTTTTTACTTCTTACTGAAGATATATGCTTTAGCTTATCTTTTGGTTTCAGTGTGTTTGATCATTAATTACTTTACTGCGATAGGATTTTCGTGGTGAGAAAATCAAAAGCTGTATATAGGTTAGGCAGGGTGGTGAAGAACATTTCTCATGTGGCAGGAATAATAGATCAAATAATAGCTAATACCACTTCATGTGCCACTCAAGTTGCCATTTTATTAGGTTGGAGTTTGGATCAACTCACATGCAGTTCCCAGATGTTTGTCTACTTTAATATGCCAAAATGGAGAAAAATGATATGTACCCACAAACTTACCACTTACATGTTTGATCGTTTTAGAATTTTATCTCCCATGAACAACTGTTTCATTAAATTTTGTCTATTAGAAGTAGCACAAGTTTAGAAATAAGAAATAGATTTCTTCAAACCAAATCCACATTCCCCCATATAATAGCAAAACCTTTGTTTGTCAACATAGTCTTTTGAATTTGAAAAATCTAATAAATAAATACAACCTTAGTCAATAAGTAATATGAGGAAATTATTTTTAAATATAAACAACGTCATTAGTATGATTATAATTTAAATTAAGTACAAGTAAATACTATGTGAGAAAGTCAAACTCTTGAGTGTTTAATGTCAAATTTTGATATTTTTGAAGTTTAATTATCAAAATTGTAAAAACTTTTAAAATATTATTTACAGCCTTAATGCATAAAAATGTTAGTATTTTAGTATGTTAGTACCATATTGTTAATAATAATAATAATATAGTACAATTAATGATAAAATAGTAAAATACTAACATAATTAAAGTATACTCATATTTTATGAATATCGGTAATGTTATTATTATTAGTGATGACAAAAGTGTATCGATTATTGAAAAATTTACTAACGTAAAAAAATTATTTTGTGCAATGTATAAATACTAATGTAGTGTTACATATTACATTTCTATTAGTAACTTACAAAAAAATTAAATTGACTTATAATGTTTAAAGTAAGATATTTATTATACTATTAGAAAAAATATGAACTAACCTTAATGTATATATGTTATATAACATGATTTTTTTATTAAAAAAAATTTCAAATAAAAATATATATATTATATATATAACATCAAGAGAGTGTCGTTTTTTATATAAAATTATTTACAAATAAGTGAAGACATTAAATATTTTCTCAAAACTATTTTACTGGTATACATTATGATTCAAAATTAAAATTTCATATAAAATAATTTTTTTATTAACATATTATTTTTACGAAGAGCAAAAATATTAATATGGAAAAAATATTTATATTTTAAAACTTTTACATTTTAATAATTAAATTTTAAAAATCGTAAATTGAATGTTATACTCTTGTTTTTTGAAGGATAACTTTTTTTTTTCTTCTTAATCAGATAATCATTCTTACTTTGTTTGAAATCTTCTAATCCCATATAGATTATGGTAGCTAAGAAAGACATTCAATAAATCTTTGCAAATAATGAAGAGATGGAGTAAATTGTACTCCATTGATTATTAAATTTAGAAAGGTTAAAAGAACAAAATTAACTACTCTTTTTTTTTTTTTGGGTTTGAAAAATAGCTACCTACCTCTTTGATCAGCTTCATACGAAGTAAAGACAAAAGAAAGTAAAAGTAAAAGTAAAAGTAAAATTGATATTGGAGATTTCTAAGAAAATATCCCAGTTAAATAATAGTAAAATTGACATTTGAATAATATAAGGGTTAATTATCCAATAAGAAAAGACAACATTATCCATTGCCTATTCATCAAAATATTTTATCTACTTCACATCATTTCCCTTATCCCTTTGCCAAAAATATGATTTTAATTAACTAAGAGTAATTATTATTTTAATATAATATAGTGTTTTTAATATTTAAAATATTCTTAAATTAAATTTTGCAGATTGATTTTTACTTTCTTTTCAAATAATAAAGTTATATTTTCTTGATTCATTCAAAATTCTAATGTGAAATAATTACTCATAATTATCAAAATAAATATTGTGTCTTTTTTTGTTAAAAAATTTTAATATATAAATCTTAAAAGATCTTATTTTTAGTACGATAAAAATTTAGTTAACAAGGTAGAAAATAATATATTTTTTTTAATAAATTTTAGTATATATCATGATGTGATTTTAAAAATTGATATATACATTCAATTAAATTAAATTTTATTTCTTAAACAAGAATTATAAATTTAAAATTAAAATTTTATAAAATTAATTTTAATTATATTATGTTACATAATTTATTTTTAATTATAACATAATATATAACAAATTTATACAGAATAAAAATCAAAATCACTTAAATATTGGTTAATAGAATCATATTGCACGTCTTCTGTCAGTACCAAAAACGACGCAGCTTAATTTAATGCTTCATAAAAATAAATAAATTTATACTCACTAAAAGAGCGCACATGAATGAGTATTAAAATCACTGGCGGGTCCCACAAAATTAGAAGTCTACTCTTCTCCCAATCTCCTTCATCCCCATTGCAAAGTACTCTTCTCTCTCCCTTTCCCTGATGTAATCTGTCTCCTTCTCTCCTTCAAAACGGTGCCGTTTCTCGTTTTCCTCGTGTCGTTTCATTGATACATCTCCAACACATCTTAACCTGCGCATCTAGCGGGTGCGCCCACTATGGAGGCGCACTCCTCATTTGTCTCCAAAGCCAGGACTGCCTTCCATTCTGCGGCTGCTAAAGCGGAGCGTGTTTTCACTGATTTGAAATCTGATCTAGGTATCTAAGTTTTCCTTATTTTAAAAAAATCTTAATGAATTCCTTTTAATATCTATCGCAGGTTTTTTGTTTTTAGTTTATATTTACTAATTTTGACTGTTAACAGATAATCCTCTCATTACGTTTCTCTGAATTTATTCGTCTTTTTATATTTTACTTTTTTATTTATCGTACTGGATTGGATTTTTGCTGTTATAATGAAAAATTGATCACCGAGTTATCTTCTTGATTAATCGGCGAAGATTCTGATAAGCGGTCACCGAAGGAAGACGATGAATCAAAGGTAAACGTACATTTTCGCTCGAATTTACTTTTCGTTTTCTGGAATTTGGAATCGCTTTTCTCGGTGAAACTGAATTTTGATTTGAATCGAATTTTCTCCTTTTGGTTTATGTTGATTGAAGCTGTTCAGTTGTTTTCTTTTCTTTTGTTTTTTGCGCTTTTGTAATTTAAATTTGTAAAGATGTCAAGTCGTTTCAGTTTGGTTGACGAGAAAATGGAAGAAAATATTTAAGGTTATTCTAAATATTTTTTTTTAAATGTTGAACTGCTATCACGCTGGGCAGGCTTTATTTCAAGAAAAAAAAAATCACGCTAGGCAAGCTGATATCAATGAGATAGAATAGAGCGGAACTCTTTTTCCTATTGATGGAATCGAATCAGTTTATGATTCACTTAGTTCAGTGTAGAATTAAGGAATTTGAATTATATTTTATCCTGCAAAATTTTCAACAGAATTGTTATTCATGTGGTCTTCATGCGATAACACATTTTGCATACTGATGACTTAGCTGTTTAAAAGTTTCTTACCTAAAATCAATACTGTTATCTGGTTCCTCAGTTGTATTTTTTGAAACAGGAACAGCATGAAGTGAAGCCTCCAAGGTGGAGGCCTGCTCATATTGGCACAAAACAGGACTGGCAAGACAGATTTAAGAACATTAGAATAGGGAGAAAAGTAGTCGAAAATCCTGAGAAAGTGGACAATTCTGCCATGGCTGTGCCTTTTTATGATGAGAATGTATACCTGCTTAAAATGAAAAATGATCTTGAGTCAAAGGTAGGAGACTTTTTACATATTCAGTTCCTTTGCCTTTTTGCCTTTGTCCATGCTATTTTCTTCATTTTCCCATTTTTTATAGAGATTTCAATGCTTGTTATTCTCATCAGATTGAACAATTGTTAGTGTTGATTGATGTGAATTATTTGCTGCTTGCCTCGTTTAATATCGTTTTTAGTAAATGGATTATTTCCTTTTTATGATGATTTGGTTGTTTTATAGGGGTCAGAAGTTGCTGCCTTAGTAGAGCGCTTAAATTCGATAGATGCAAATAGTATTCCTCCAACATCTGTCATGAAGCAACTGGCTATAGCTGTTGAGTGAGTTTTGGGATATATTAAATTATTATTGAACTTTCTCAAGAAGAAAAAAAAAGAGCACTTCTAAAATTGACTATCCTCAGAGAACATGCTGATTTTTTTTAAATCTGTGATTTACCCCCACTAAGTGCTATTTCCTGTTTACTGTATTAATCATATCTTTGTTTTATTTTCATTCCTTCTGAACTAATTTCCAGGGCTGGAAAGAGGTCTAAATCAATTAAAGACTTTTTGGCATCAACTGGAGATTCATCACCTGTCAGGGAGAGGGCAGCTTTGACCCTGTCTGCAGTGAAGTCATTAGTTCTTCGTGACAAAGAGGATAAAGTTGGATTTGATTCGGGTGATGAGGATAAAGTCTTGTCATTGATAAGTTTGTTGTTTGATGGAGGTATGTTCATATGCTATGAGCCTGCGGGACAGCACCTTCTCGTATGAGCATAATTTTCATCTTTAACATTTTGTCAATATCCTTTGATGATCTTTCATTTTGATTGTAATATATGCAAGATGTTCACAGAGGGGAACTTCCTCAGAAGGAAGACTGGCTCTGATTCAGAGGCACTTTACGACTTGACATCTTTTCCTAGAGATATTCATGGTGCTCCTCCTGAGAGCTTAGTTGTTAAGCTGGCTGAAGTAATTGGAAGTTTTAAAACAATGCGGAGAATGGCTTTGTTTTGGTGCAAGGTTGTTACCGAAGTAAGTGGCTGCTTTGAGCTCCTATTGTCTGAACTAATTTGAATTGTTGATGTTCAATGAGAACCTTGGTTGTTTAGATGTCTCCTTGATCTTGAAGAACTGAGAATCTTTTTTTTTTTTTTTTACATGAGAACTGTTATGATATGAGCTTCTAATGTCGTCTTTACATCAGATTACAGGGAGCACATATTTTGTCATCTTATGCGGGCAACTATATCTTCCATATGCCTGACTTCTTTTTTTCCTGACAATTAATATTTCTTATTCTAAGCTTTTTTTTTCACCCAATTTAGTAAACCATACATATTTAATATTTTGATACATTGTAGCGGAATATGCTGCTTGACACTTATTGGTATTTCTCTCCTGAAAACTCGTTTGGAATCCTTTAAACATGCAGTTGAGAAGACTTTGGTCTGAAGAACAACACGTGCCAGGCATTCCTCTGGATGAGATTCCAGATTTAAATTCCTGTCTTTTGCATCAGCAATTGCAGGTTATGAATTGTTGTCTTTCCAGGAAAAGACGACGCACCATCGCCACTGAATCATTAGATTCTGTAATGAGGCAAGCCAGTTCAAGTATTGATGAATCAGCTGTTTCTACAGGCACGGTTTCTTCAAGCGCTCTACTGTACGCTAGGACTAGCAGTGGAGAGCTTGTTCTCCGATTAGGAGCTGATCATCAAGTCGAAAAATTTAAATTGTTGGAAACTGGTGAGCCTGTATATGCTCCTGTTACACAGGTTAGATCAATAATATCTTGAATGATTAACACCTTTTCAATACTACTGGCTTGATTTATTTCCAAAAGAAAAAGAATACTGCCATGACTTAGACCTATATTGATCTATCCCAATATAGGAAGGACCTTTGCTTACAGAAGATGTCATCAGAGAAACGGAGGAGTTTGTGCTCCGAACAGGGAGGTGAGGATGCTTGACCTTGTAATAATGATTTCAAGGCAGTACCTCTTAATATTTTTCTAATGATCCTCTTAAATAAACATTTTTCTCGCAGACATCCTTTTGCTAAATGCTCCAGTAAGATTGTTACCTTTTTAAACTTTTATTATCTTTCATGTTCTTTTGGGTGCTGAAAGATATGTTAATGATATTTGACTAAAACTTTTAGTTATTAATTTGAGATCACTAATTAGTTTATATAACATATTTGAATGGTTTTTTTGGGAATTATCCACTAATGTTGGGAGCCAATGCGTGCTTTATCCTTGATTATTTAAATTTTTTTATGCTAGGGATGTAGATCATAATTCTAACATAAAATTAATGGTAAATTATCAATTTAGTATCCGAACAATGGGTTGTGTTACAATTCAGTCCAAAACTTTTTCATACCAATTAGGTCATTGGACTTATAAAATATATTTTAAACATAATCTTTTTAATTAAATTTTTTACAGAAATGGAAAAGCTTTTTCATGTGTTGCTTGAGTTACATTAAAATGACTTGAATATATAATTCTTCTATATAGGATTAGGAATTGAAAAAAAATATCCAAAAAGTAGTCATTGCAGCCTTCATTTTCTTCCTTGATGTCTATTATAATCTGCATGGTTTAACAAAACAAATTAATCATTCTTTTTAAGTTTATTAAGATCAGTACTCAGTTGTTACAACTTTCTTATTCATAGAAAACAAAATATGAGTAAAATAGAAATAGTTTCTGTTGTATTCTATCAAAATTCTAACAATTCCATAGAAAAATCAGAATTAAAATAATTTTGTAAGTTGAAGGACCAAATTATAATGAAAAAAAATTTTAGAACCTGATTAAATAAATGGTCATGGTGAAGTATAATTTATTTAGGGTATATTGTATTTGCTTCCTGTCAAGAGTACTGAAAAGTTTCAGTTATGTTCTTCAATTGGTGAGAGTTTGAAGAGAGAGAGAGAGAGAGAGAGAGAGAGAGAGAGAGAGAGAGAGAGAGAGAGAGAGAACTTTGATAGGAGCTTGGCAAAATTTCTGGTTAACAGACAGGGAAATCTTCAGTTTTTGAACCTTTCCATTTTCTGCAGGATATTTCCAATCTCATTTCTTCGTTTCCCTGGCCAAGAATGATAACAGTTATCTTTGCTGTGATTAGTTTGGGTCTGCAGCATGTTCTTGACATGGAAAATGATTTTCAGTCTACTTTTATATCCAATATTTGCTTAGTTTTTTATCTGTTTCTTTTTACATATTCAATATTTTGATGACTATGCATTTGTATGTATTGGTGATTGTGTAAAATTGGTTGCATTCAACCTGTCAATGATGTTTGGCACCCTTTGTTTTGCTGATGTTAGCATCTTACGACTAACATGAAGAAAATGCTCTTATTTAGCTAAACATTTCTGTCACATTATTGTAGCTTTCTTTTGACAATTTCCTTCTCTTTGATGGTCAGCATGGGTGCTGGGTGTTCTCAACTCCTCTCTGACATGCAGGCTTTCAAGGTGATTTATGGAATGAAAGTTTTTCTATCTAACAGATAGACAATAGGCTTAAAAAATATTAGGACAGTTTTTAAGATGTACTTAACTAAATATTGCTTCTAACTGTATTAGGCTGCAAATCCTGGTTGTATTTTAGAAGATTTTGTGAGATGGCACTCCCCACCAGATTGGACTGAAAGTGAGCTCTGTAATGATGAGGTAAAATCCTGTGAAGATGGTGATTCTTTGAGTACAAGAGGTCAACTAAGTAGTAGAATGCAAAAAGAAGGTATACCTTGATCTTTTTCTCTTTGACTAATTTTCTGCATTTGAAGTCTTTTATTAGTGTTCCAAAATGTTGATAGTCAATACTAAGTGCAAGTGACATAGTAAACACTGGTATGCTGATGCAAAATAAAGGGAATGCTATTTTTGATGCTCAATTTCCATCTAGAAAGAAAATCTCTATTATTGTTGAGTACTCTCCATTTAGCTAATGAGTATTTGCAATTGGACAAAGTCACTTAAAAAGTCTTCTGGTGAAGTGACATGGTTGATCCTCATTTTTAGTTTTTCCAAGAGGGGATCCTTGTTTTCTGCTTGATTTTCATTTTGAAATGGAACAGAACTTTTGGCTGGTGGTTTGTCTATGCTTCTGGTACATGGTCTAGAGCTGTTATCTTAATGATCTGGGTTTATTGAAAACCATGAGTCCTTGCCCTTGAAACCCCAGTGGAGGATCTCATTAAATTAGCAGATGCATCAGATAGACATATGGTACATGTGGTCCTTACCAATGGCTTGGTTGTGTTATAAAAGACGCAGAGTTTTCAGGGTAAAGTGCAAGTGTCCTGGGAATATTAGTGGGAGGATTTCTGGCACTAATATCTAAAAAATATCCATGTATTGTATTCTGGAAATAATGATTGAGTTTTAAAGGATTTAACAAAAGTTCTGTTCTGTTAGTCTTTAGGCTAGCTTCTCAGCTGGTTTCATGAATTTGGATTTGCATGATGCCTGAGAATGTCTTGGGATGGTTTCAAGATGTGCAAGTAAACAGTCCATGTATATTTAAGAGAGTGTGGGAAGAACATGAGTTTATTCTGCTGCACAAAAATAAATGATAATTTGTTGCATGGATTCTGTAACATGTGGGGTAGAAAGCTGACATATACTAGGAATTTTGAGTACTAGCCATCACTTTCACTTGGTTGGAAATTGTATTATGTCACTGTTTTAACAAATAAGGATGTGTTGATGTTAGGTAATTTGTGGCGTGAACTCTGGGAAACTGCCAAACCAGTGCCAGCAGTTAAACAAACACCTCTGCTTGATGAGGATTTGACAGTGTAAGCTGGAAGGATCATTGTTGATGACACTACCTACAAATTTTAAATTTAAGGATTATGCTTACCAGAAGTGCAATGGTATTGTCAATTTTGTAGTGAAAGTATTCTGAATGCTTTAGAGGACATCTCCCCTTTGGAACTTTTTGAGCAACTCTTTGTTTCTTTAGTAAGTTATCTAATTGAATAAAGTCTGTTTTCTTTTCAAATTTCTGGTTTAAGTTTCCCATAAGTCAACATCCATTATTCATTTATCTTTTTCGCTTCATGCCATAGCAGAAATGGGGAAATTTCTCTTCAAATGTGGCTCTATTTGAATATTAGATGGTATATCATGTAGGCAATGCATTTAATCGTCTCTTTGCGTTCTATTTCTGGTATCATTTTTCTAAAAAATGAAAGCTTAAGAGAGTGGGAAGTCTTAGGACAAAATTTGACACACCGACCCCCCAATTTAAGGGATGCGTATAAAACATAGTGATGTAGGTTCAACTTTAGTCAACTTTAGCCAATTTGAGTGGAGAATGCCTGATCTTCTTTGCTGTAGGTTCAGCTTTAGTAAGATTTGCTTCTTTGGTGTATTTGGCCATGTTCACAAATTTGTGAACATAACTCTCTTAGTTGTGTAGGATAATGGTAAAACATAGTGATGTGTTACAGTTGCTTCAACCTTTCCATTATTCCTGTAAATTCCATTATCAATTTAAAATGTGTCCCAGTCAACTGTATTCTCTAACTTAAATTGGTTTTAAGCAATTCTTTGGGAATAAATTAAGTCTCTGTGACGTGTCATGGGCTTTTTTGAGGCTGGAAGATGTCTCAGGCCCACACGCACTATAATAAAGCTCTTCCTTCTCTATTGGCCTTTAGCGACTTCTGTGAATTCTGTTGACAGAAAACTTGTGGCCCACAATTTATTATTTCTATAATTATCTTTTTTCTTTTTAAAAATCATTTTTATGAGATGATTTGATTAATAGTTCCAATTTTGAAGAAGTAATGGTCATCTTTTCTGAAATTTCAGTTTGGTTTGGGATTCATATTGAGTGAACCTAGATTCTCCACAAACGAAGATTTGTCGAAGCTGTTCAATGAATGCAAAGACTATGCAGTTGCCATTTACCAGGGAGATACATGGAATGAGAAAGTTGATGATCTTTGCCAGGTAAGTTCTGTTTAACTTTGGCAGACTGAATGTTCATGTATTTGACCTATGCTTTGGTGAACCAGTAACCACTGATTATCCAAAATAGTAAATATCATTATGATGGCCTGGATTCCTTATTTCAAACGATAGGAGAAGTTAAAATGGAATACATGCATGCAGCTTATGAGTTGCTGTGATATTTATCCTGTAAATATAATTTTTTTTCCTTTTCCTGTTTCCTATTTCCGCTGCAGTGCTTATGTGGAATTGTGCTAACCCTAAATTCAATATAGTTATGGGTTTTTTGTGGAAGAGAGTAACAGCTCAGAAAGAGATAATCTTTCTTGTTTCAAAAAAAAAAACCTTTTGATTTCTAACAATAAGGGTTTGTCATGAGAAGATCCTGGATCTCTTTGTTAAGGGCTCGTTAAGAAGAAAAAACTTCGATCTCTGAGTTTAAACAAGAAATCACACTTTCCTTTGACAAATTCTGCCTGTTTTTTTCATTTATAGTTACTGTAAATTTTTATAGAAGTTCAAGGACTAGACAAAACACTAGAACTACCTCCTAAGAAATAGGTAACTTCCAAACTTTATTTGTAGCTGCAAAAAATTTATACAAAGTTAGAGACAAAGTAAACTCTTAAACTAACTTGTAAGGAATAAATAACTTCCAAACTGCCTGGTAACTCCCCAACTGTCTGGATTAACCTCGTTTTACATCTAACAGAAAAAGAAAAACCTGCAGTTTTTTTTCCTATTTCAGATCTTGATTCGTGCTCAAAAAAGGATTGTTCATGGAACTACTATTGAAACTCTATCTGTTAACTTTTCCACTATCACCCCCCAAAAACCAAAGCAGAGAACCTATCCTTGGAACTATAGAAAACTAAATCTACCAAAATAATATCTAAGACCTGCATGAAATTTAGTCTTGCTTCTTTCTTGTCTCCATGTGTAAATCACAAAACTTTACTGATCTAGTTCACGACATCAATCTTCATGTTGAATCAGGTTTATGAAACAGTGGAGACTATGTTACTTCGCCCTGAGGAAATCTTAAAACCCGAAGAACCTGCCACCCCTTGTGGTGAACCAAAAAGTAGATTTAAGCGGCTCAGTTTAATTTTTGGTGGCAAGGATAAAGGGCAGAAAAAGCTACCATTGGAACCGCAAAAGAAATCTGATGAGACGCCAACCCGCCAGCCATTCGCCAATTTTTTTGATGGCAAGTCATCTTTATTTTCAAAGAAGCCTCCTAAGCCTGAAAATGCAACCCCATCTGAAAAACCAGATGAAAGTGATTGGACAATTGTCTGATATTCTTCTTTTTCACTTCTTCCTCTCCTTTAGGTTAGTTAGGTTATCATTCTTCTGGTAATTGTAAATTATCCTTTTACAGATGATTGAAAAAAGTGTAAGTTACAGTTACACTTGTAGTTCAATTTTATTACAATTAAAACCCTTATGATATTTTTTGTGAAGGTTATTTGTGCTTTTATAATTTTATATAGAATCCTTGGTCTTTTAAGTTTGAAATTTGTGTTATTAGTTTGTTCTTGTAAAATTATTTTTAATATTTAATTTCTTTAATTCTAAACTTTTATATATTTGTATTTAAAAATTCAGATGCACATAAATATTTTTTAAATTATCATCCTTCTACAGGTGATTGAAAAATTCTGATTTTACTTTTGATTTTGATTCGATCTCTGGTTCTTTGGTTTCATTAAGGTCTCTTCCTATTATTGATAAATAAATGTAAAATTATTATCTATGAAATTTTAATATATTATATATAAAGATTAATCTCAAATTAATAAGATGATTTCATTATATAATTTAAAATATGTGATTTCATTTTTATTTAAAATTTTCATATCTCAAATTTTGAATTAAATATATATATATATATATATCTAAATAAATTATAAAAAATAACTTTTTTTTTTAAACGAAGTAAATTTAACAGTAACTTTTATGCACCAAATAAAAACAGCATTAGGTACTGCTAACTGAATATAAAATGTTTACATCAGGAATCAATTAAACTCAACAATTACATCAGAGTAAAAAGAGGGTTTTTTTTTTTTTTTTTTTTTTCTCTCTCTCTCTTTTTTTAGATGAATGAAAATAAAATAATTGGTGCTGCTCAAAAGTGTACGTCCACCATTGCTTCTTCATATCCTCAGTCGTCAGTAGACTTCTGATCTTCATTAAACTTGTCGAAATGGAAATACTTGGAGACTATATCTGGAACCAAGAAATTTGCAAACCAGTACAAAAACAAAAGTCCCGCACTGAAAAATCAGACGAATAAGCCATTCGTGAATTATCGAGTTACATCTTAAATTGCTGTACACTGCAAATGAATGAATTTGAAGCAAAATTTAAACAATCTATTTCAAAATTTAACACTTTTCATAAAATTTTGAAGGTAAAATAGTTGAATTTCAGTCAACATTCTCGTTAAAGAGTTCAAAATTTTCATTATTTTGACCGAAATCTTTAGTTAACATAATTCTTTTAAATAAATTTTATAAAAATGGAGAAGCAAATAGAGAAAAGCAAGCAAACCTTGTTTGAAGAAATTGAGTAATATCTCCTTTTTGGGGCGGGGTATTGAGAGCAAAAAGAAAAGTGTTGAGGGCACGGGGATTCGACCTGCGAGTCAGCAGTGAGTTTTTGCATCGAATTATGCTGCACTGCAAAGGAATCCTTGTTTGAAAACAGGGATTTGGGTTCAGAATTCTAGTCTGTTGCAGGCCCAAAAGTGAAGGATTCCAATGGATGCACCTCGTCATCGGATTCACACTTCAATTTTCTGTGTGCGCGGATAAGGTTTGGTGCTACGGGAACAACTTTTTCCTTTATAGATATATGTATGTAGTATACCTGTATATGTATATATAGGGTCAATAACCATCTAAGGTTCTTAGTTTAATAATGGAAATCTTAATTTACAACAAAATTTTATTTGAAATATTTCCAGTGTGACACTATTGAGAGATAAGATTATACAATTTTATCTAAAAACTTTAGTTTATTTTGTCCGAATACTCAAATTATGGTCACTTCGCCGTTCAATTTTGTTACGACAAAAAATGATTTAAGAACATATCTCATCGACATTTATCTATTTTACAAGGTAATTTCTTCTCATTTTACCCCATATGTGTTTCAACATTTCTCTTCTAACTCCACAATATTGCATTATTTATTTGTTATAAAATAATTAAAAGAGAATTCTACGAAAAGAAAATGAACTATGGGAGCGGTTGACTGTAACTATTTATCGGACTACACAGAAATATGCTTTTATTTACTCCATTAGAATTTCCAATCAAATGTGTATTTGTTCCAACCCATACAAAAGATAGATTGGTTTGCTTGAATAGAATCTTTTTATGATCAGACTCGATGATCCAATAGAAGAAAGGAACCAGTACATTCCCAAAATAAATAATTATTCAGAAGTGTCATTGACAAAAATTACAACAATAAGGATGGACTTACTAGTTTCTACTTTGCCATCCAGATTATAAATTTTCTTCTTTCTCCTTTTAGGTTTATATAAGGAATATTACTTAATTCTTTTTAGTTGTCTCAGTAGGCATTTAAAGGATGGAATGGATGGTTATTGCAACTACCAAAGTTCAAATGAAGAATACAACACGACTATCACAACATGAAATGACTTTATACCATACTGCCTGCAAAATAGAACAGCTGAGCCCTGTATTTGACAGCCATGAACCACAGGTCTTCACCGACTATCATCCAGCATTCCCACGAGACACTTCTCCAATAAGAACTCAGCATTAACCCAAGCATGGTATTTGTCTAAAGTTGAATTTAAGGACTTAAACTGAACAGATTCATTAGCTTGAAGAAAATTAGAAACAAACAGATTCTCCAATAAGAATTCAGCATTATCGCAAGCATGGTATTTGTCTAAAGTTAAATTTAAGGACTTAAACTGAACAGTTTCATTAGCTTGAAGAAAATTAGAAACAAACAGATTAACTATCATTCTATTACTTTTCTTAAAACTGCTCTTCAGGTTGAAGGAAGTTTTCCGGTGTCTAAGATTCATAATGACTCTATGGTAATTTTATAACAATTCAAAATAATTTAGCAATCCTTTGCAGTAATTATTTAACACCATAGTAATTAGTGACTATATATATTAAGTGGTTACTGCACAAAAATACTGAATTACTATAAAATATTAAAAATTCATAAAAGACACAAGATACCTGCAAAACACCATAGTGGAACCCCCAGGCAATGGCCTGGCTTCCAAGCTTTCTTAAACAAACAGATGCCATAATTTTTTACCAGCTATTTTTTATAACATCCCAAATGCCAAATGAGAATTTTGACGCCTAAATTAACAAATTCCAATCAGAGTGGCATATTATGGTTTCTCATTCCAAACATGAGTGGGAAAGCATTCCCTACGAAGAGGGCAAACATGAGAAGTTCCCATAAGAAGCCAAAATAAATTGAACTAAACCATTTAAGAAGTTTCACATGGGTTAGGGTCCAAGAAACATAAAAGATTCTGTCTTTACCCGGCAAACCATTAAACATAAATTGAATCGATGAAAGGATACTGAACAATGATGTACAGTCTTTACCCACTGCCTTCATCAGTATTTCATCCCCTGATAAAGATATTTTGTCAAAAAGAAGCCATTAAGCAGAAACACAAAGCACATAGGATGTGTACCACACTTTTGGGTTTAGATGATATATTTTAATGTATCACATGCACAATTAGGGAGAACAAACAAACAAATCCAAAAAGCTCAAGATGCAAGACCGCAACTAGGAAGTTTCAGAAACATCAAGAATTTGGAACTTAATATTCATGAACATCCAGTGACTAAACACAAAGTAATGCTTCTCTTACTATTAAGCAAAATCCAGGAAATGTGTAAAGCTTTGAAAATAAAGCACCAAACTCATCAGACAGAAATTTTACGTAAGGGTAAAGGAACAAGCTCGCTAGATGCACTATCAAGACTAATAAACAAGGAGACTATAGTTCCCATAGACCATTCAAAAGATACTAACTAGTTTTGTCTCCAAGCAAGGAGTGGAAGTTCCATGACCATGTAAACAGTAACAAAGATGGAGCGAACTGACAGATTCCACTTGAATTATGTAAAAATCATGTATGAGAAGAAACAAAACCAGCCACTTAACCAACATGACATAATGAAATCCATGACGAAGTTAGAAACATGATATAGTGAAGTCCATGGTGAAAGTCAGAATGTTAATCAACATAGAGATCACAAGTTAACAACCAGGTACAAATTAAGCCTAGAAAGTTATCCACAAATATGAATTGCATGTAAAGTACTGGACAAACCCATAAATATGAATTGCATGTAAGAAAGACTAAGAACATTCGTTCACTGCTGAGATTGCAGACAAATATTTCTTCTTGCCAAGAATGCCTGTCTTCCGATAAGAAGAAATTTAAGCAAGCTAAGTTTTCTATGACTCCAAACCTGTGGGATTCTAGAACTAAAATAAAATAGCACGAGTCACAGAAGAAATAAATTAGAACTTCAAAATGGTAGAAGAATACGAAAAAGAAAATGCTGCAGTGCAGCTGCTTCCTTCAAGTGCATAATCAATAGTTCTAATTGGGTGGCATGAGCTATTGGCACATGAGCTTATTACATGACACATCGTTATTAAACTATATTATCCGTCAGTACATAATATCTGATGACAGATTGAAGTTCGATAACAGTACGAAATCATCAAGCAATCAAATAGTGATAGCTTATGTAACTTAGGAAAATATTTAAAGCAAGTGCATTGAAATAACATGGACTATGAAATCCTGAGAGACAAAATCAACAAAAAGCCTTTGTATCAGATCCCCTAATTTGTCCTTTAGAATTTTTTTAAAAAAAAACACCTATTCAACATGCTGAAACTGATAAAAAATAAAACAAAATCATTTGAAACACATCTTAAACAAGTGTCTGTCCATATAAATGCATGTATGCCAACATCGATCTTTGTATAGAAAGATATGTTTGCCAATATAATTATCTATATCTTTACAACACACGGGAGTTGCTCCAATGAGAAGAGAGCATGAAAAACGTGCCCATACCTCCAGGGTGAAACTTCATGTATGGAGATATATTATATACACGGCCTTTTAGAACAGTCCACATGGAACCTTCAGATTTGTGTTGCTTGACCTCATTCATAGATATAAGTCTTCTATTTGACTGTCCATTCAATCCTAAAGCACAAATTCACAAAATCAGGGTGAACAATAACTACCATCATCAAAAACTAAATTTTTAAGTTTTTTTTATTCCCTAAAAGGGTCGCAAGGCACAGGTTCACATCAATATTGTACTCCAATATACTGAACAAAGGATGACTCAGCAAAATCTATATAATTTTTCACAGTGGAGGAAGTTTAATCAAATAAGGCAAGTGTCTCCACTGCTTAGACAAACACATTAGCATACATCAAAACCCAAAACCAAAACATAGTATCAACTAGATGAGCGGTGAACAGAGCCATTGGCTTTTAAATAAAAAAGGGTCCATTACCATTCATTTAACTATTATTTTTGAGAAAGAAGTGGGGTGTAAGCTCACATTTCTTAAACAGCACAAATGAAACTGGAAAGCATCCTTGAACTTTTCTAGATTGAACAAGTGATATCACTGTGTAATTGTTATCACTATTGGCACTAGAATATTAGGAGTCTATAAACATACCCAGACTTCTAAGACACTACTGAAAGGCCCATAGAAGTACCTGCAAGATCAGGATGTGTCCGAGTAAGCTTAAGCCAGTCCATTTGGCTATAACCCTTCTCAAAAGGAACCTTGGCCCGGGCTTCACGTTTCTTAACTGAAGCCTTAGGTTCTTCTGGATTCTTAACTGAAGTTCCAAGGGTGCTAGAGCCTGCTTGTCTTGAAGATTCATTAGATTGTCTTGAAGATGATGCCGAAATCACATTGAAATTTAAAGAACCTACAGTCTCCTGCTTCTTGGAGTTGGCATCAATAAGGAAATTAGGTTTCCACAAAAAACCACCATTCTGATCGCTACCAAAACCATTTGAGAGCTCATCCTTAATAGTAATATCATCTACACCTGATGTAAGATTCTTCACCTCAATAATGTCTTGATTTTCGGGGGCACTAACCTTAAACAGAAAACCAAAAATTTTAACACCTAGAATTCACACTGACGGGACTCACCCAGTGAAATTTAATTTAAACCCACCTGACAAAATGTGAAACTATCTTCTCTATCCATCCTAACCTTATGATTCAACTTCAGAATCAATTGAAGCAATCCAACTCCTGTCAAAAGGAAGCACAAAAATGCAGCAATATTACGAAGTGGTATCACATTAAACGAATCCCAGAGAAAAAAACAGAATGTACATATCATGCTAAAAGAAAAATATTGAACCAAATGGCTCCACTTATTTGAACTTGTAATCCTCTTTTTGTCAGTAAGAACTTCAAAACAATTGGGATCGGCAAAGACAAGCATGAGCTTCAAAGCCGTCTCAATTCTAACAAGTAGATAAATAATAACTCCAAAGCTGAATTCCTTTTCAACAAATAAAAAATGAAAACTTAAGCCGAAAAATTTAGGTTGGTGTAGTATCAAGATTATATTCTGGTTCACTAGAAATATCAATCATCATGATAAAACTTTCAAAGGCTATAAACTCTGGTTGCTTGAAAAGTCTGCATGTAGAAATATGAAAGAGATCACTTCCTTCCCTCTGCTGAAGAAATTGACGGAGCAAATGAAGTCACTCTCTTGAATATATGAAAGGGAATCTAAATTTTAAAAAGCCAGAGAAAAAAAAAAGTTTATCCTAATTCATGATAAGCACCCAACATAAACATTTCCAAGTCATTACCATAAGTTTCTCCTAATTCAGTAAGTCCTTTGGCAAAAGTTTTACACATAACATACCGTAGCAATAACTAGCTAAAGTTTAAGATCTTGCATATATACCGATCAGTAACACCTATCAATATCCTCCATTTCAAGCATAGGAAAGAAACTAAACCGGAAAAAATAGTTTACCATCACAATCTCAGCTCAGCATATACATGAACTGGATGAATGCGCATCCCCTTACTAGACGAATGCCCATATGCATGTTATGGATATTCAATTATAATTCTACTCGAACAAAATCACTTAAACATCAATCGAAACGAGCAACTTGTTGCAATTTCTCAAAGAAGTAACGTTAATCTATGAAATAGACTGAAACAAATTCAAATGGACAACGGGGCAATTCCCCTGAAACTCAAACAGAAGAACAGTAATGAACTGAAATTCCATTGAAATATCTATTTCATTTAACCAGAAAATACGAAAGAAAACGCTACACAAAATTGAAGAGTAGGATAGACGATCCTCCAAAAGATGTTCAAGAGTTTGACAGGACCCTACCAGACAACGAAACTAAGAGAGGTTGCGACGTGAACCTCTGATCGAATGCCAAGGAGCCGATGCCCGATCCAGACCGAGGATGACCAGACAGAGAGAAGAGAGGAACTGCAAAATCAGAGAAGAAGAAGAAGAAAGGAAAAAGCTGAAGCGAGTCGCGTTGCCGGGAAAGACCAAAGTGAAAGAGAGAAAGCTGACCCAGATAGCGCACCGTTTTATGCCGTGCTTACTGCTAACGCAGTTTTGGTATACATTGTCTTACTTTGCATGATGATTTTCTTCTTTCTTATGTAGTGTTTGGATGCCTAGAAAATAAGACAGCCACAATATGTACGTCATTGGCCTATTAAATAAATGCTAATTTAATATTATTGTTATTTCTTTTTTGATAAATTCATAAATAACTTCATAACTTTATTAATTATTATATAAAATAAAATTTCATTTATTTTATTATATTATTTTACTTTAATTTAATTTTTAGTGTCCATTCATTGTTAGTCGTGTTAAATTAGCAATACTCTTTACAAAAAAATTATGTATTTATATACATATATAATTTTAGTGAACGAAAAATTAAAAAAATATAAGTCCCAACCAAATAAAATTTTTGCAATGGATGATTTAATTTTAGTTAATTAATTTAATTATTGATGTGCCATTTTAAAATTATGAAAATAATTTTTTTTGAGTGTAGACAAAATTTTAAATTATTTAGTAAAACGATAATATTCAAATAAAATTAATAAAAATTAATATTTTTTGTTAATTAATTCACGATTACACATAAAACAATAATTTAATCTTTTAAAAAAATAATGAAAAATATTTAATTAATTCAAACAAAAAAATAATAATTTATATGCGAATATTTAATTAAATCAGGGTGTTTTTGTGTGTAAAAATATATTATTAAACATAATTAAATAAGCCCAATGAAATTCTGTGCTATAAATACCCCGCCATAAGTTTTCTTCTTTCCCTCTCCAATTACTTCAGCTTTCGTCTCTTTCCGGAATCTTTGAGCGGCTTCCTCTGCCATTCTCCATCGTCCATCTCAGACTCACTGCCCGGATTCCGAGGAGCACGGAAAATTGCTCCTGTCGCGGTTCCGCTTTTCAGTCTTGGCGCACTGAACCGTAATCCAGGCGCCGCACGAGCTGTGCGAAACCAACACTTAGGGTAACGTAGTTCTAACCCGTGCTTGTTGATTCTTAGATGAGTTTTGAGTTTGTTTGATTCTCCTCTGAATATTTTGGAATCTAATTAATTAAGCAGTGTATTGGTTGAGTGAATAGGATTCTCGTTTCTTTTTTTCTTTTTCTTTTTGTTTATTTGGAATTTTGTGGTTAAATGGTTATATCTATGAATTTCAATTCATCTGGTTCTCCATATCTGTTGTTTGGTGGGCTAGGCCTGTGTTAGATTAATTTTATATCTTATAAAAATTGCAAGAATGATCAGTATGTTTGATTCTCATCTTGACTCTTTGTTCGAGTTCTATCAACTAACTGGATAGTCACTGCATGTATATGGAAGAATTATTTGGGTGTAGTGAGTTGAGATATTCATTTAACGTTTTTTCTTTTTTCTTTTTTCTTTTTAAGTTCTTTTCCTTGAAATGCATGCTTTTCGGAAATTGGACAGATGTTACGGTTGGTTGTCACATGATCTTGTTGGTTATTGATACTGATGTGTAAAATTATGGAAAAAGAAAATATTTGGACTGAATGCACATGTTATGCTTTCAGAGCTACAAGGGGAAAGAGTTCCATAACAGGAAAAGACCCGAGAGAGGAAGAGGAAGAGTGACCAGAGTCCGGAAAAAGCAAAGATGATCATTCCAGTTCGTTGCTTTACCTGCGGCAAGGTAAGTATTTAAAACAGTTTTGCTGTTTTTTAAATTACATTGATTTTGGGTATGAATATTGTTGTTTGTTTTTCTAGGTAATTGGTAACAAGTGGGATACTTATCTTGACCTTCTCCAGGCTGACTACAGCGAAGGGTGAGTTGTGTTTGGACCTTGCAGAATTCACTTTGCTATATGATTGACTGATGGGGAATAATGGCATAAATGGACTGCTGCTCAGTTCTTAAATTGCAAAAATAATATATGATAGATTAGGGATCAAACTGCATGAAGTCTTTGACATTGCAGTTCTTAATTGAATTATGATACGGTGCTGACTTTTTTTATAAAAAAAATGTAGTAATAACCTTGCAGTTCTTAATTGAGTTATGTAGTACTTGCAGTTCTTAATTGAATTACATAGTACTGACCTTAAATCTCCTCATTTAGGCCCTGAAATTATTAATCATCATGGGCACGTACTATGTTGGCGAATCTCTGTCAGATATTTCTAAAGTTTGTTCCTGTCTGAAGAAGGTTTAAGCAGCTTTCAGTTACCTAGGGAACCTAGTTTCATGATTTAGCATGTATTAAATCTGCCATGTTAGTTTTTGGTATGAGTTTCTATCTTGTTTTCTGTTCATTCTGTGTCATGTATGTAATGGGAAATTGATGTTTGGAAATTCTACCATGCCTTGCATTGTGTCTCCACATGTTATCTGAGGTATAATTTATTAATTAATTGCATTGCTTTTATCCTTGAAGTTTCTTTTCTCTGTTGTTGTCTAAGGGCTGGAAATATGTAGTCACCATGCCTTTGAGGTATGGGACTAGCAGCAATTAATGTTTCTGGTGAAAAAATACATTGAACAATGGATTCTAACCCTTAACATCCTAGTGATTTTCATTATGTTATAAAATTTAATACACTGTCATCCATGTACCCTTATTTTCAGCTGCTATTTGCAAAATGCATTCTTTCAATCTTTAGCCTGAGTAAGGGGTAGATAGCTTCTATATCCATAATATTGCACTGATCACTTAAGCATAACCTACTTTGTGGATTAGTTTTAAATTAGGCAGTATGATACAAACAATTACTTATGGTTGTTTGGCATGCAGAGATGCGCTTGATGCACTGGGATTGGTCCGCTATTGCTGTAGGCGAATGCTCATGACTCATGTGGATCTCATTGAGAAGCTTCTGAACTACAACAGTACTTTTGTTCCTCCTTTTATAACCTTTCATCTCCAATTTTCCTTCCCGTATCTTTGCGTTGACTCAATTTCTTTTGCAGCCTTGGAGAAGTCGGATAATGCTTAAGGAAGCCTGTGGAATTATCTGGGGTTAGTTCTCATGGCATACTTTATTCCAGTCATGCTGGTGTGGATCCTTGTCTATGATTACTAAGTTTTGTTTGGCCGAGATCATTTTAGTTTGCAACTTAGAATTTGAATTGCAAAAAAGACCAGAAATTAATGTTGAACTCTGTAGTTTTTATTAGTGTTGGAGCATAGGAAATAATATAACTAGCCAAATTTTAAGATGTTGCATATATACCGATCAGTAACACCTATCAGTAGCCTCCATTTCAAGCATAGGAAAGAAACTTAACCGAAGAAAAAAAAGGTTACCATCAGAATCTCAGCTCATATACATGAACTTGATGAATGGAATGAATGCCCATATGCATGTCATGGATATTCAATTATAATTCTACTCTAACAAAATCAACATGAGTATCAAACCAAGTGACCAACTTGTAGCAATTTCTCGATGAGGCAACGTTAATGTATGAAAACAGATTGAAACAAATTCAAAGGGACAATGGGGCAATTCCCCTGAAACTCAAACAGAAGAACAGTTATGAACTGATATTCCATAGCAACCTAAGAAGAAAGACTCTCCATTTCAGAAAGGAGTTCTAAAAACTAGATTTTTAATTGCTGAAGGGACCTGCAGAATGGTAAGGGATGACAACATAATTCACATATCTTGGATTCCCATACTGAAGGGATTCTAATCCTAGTCATGACAAAAAGATTACAGTTACTTGTTTGTTAGCTAGCTCATCTGCCAACGAACAATGAATTCGGATCCAAACAAAATCACAAGCCAATTTGACTCGATAACAATTTAAAAGATCCTTAAAAAAAGCTCTCTACAAGTATAAGGCATGACTTCCTGAGTGTGTAAAGGTCAATACACTGTTAGATTTGCCTACGAGACAAACCATAATGCAGTGAAGGAAGGGAATGCCTTCAAAAAATCTTCATTCAACTAGAAATTATTATGAAAGTTGAAAATCCAAAATAGGAGCAGACTATTTTACCGGCCAAATTTTAAATAAAAAGTCTATCAAACTTACCAATAACAAAAAGATTCAAAGAACATACATCTACCATGTGATCAAGGTCTAGAATCTTGATTCACTGTCCTTCAAACAAGAATCATGTGGATTGCATTCTACATGATCTCTAAAGTTCAACCTTCTAAATTTCTCGTCTATTTGAGAATTCATGCTAAATATGCAGAAAGAGGATTCAAATTCTTGTTATGTTTTCTGGGTGCCCATAATAGATTCAAATTCTTCAAATTTTATTGGGCCCAATCCCTGTGGAATGCCTGTTTGTCAATTCGTAGTTATCTAAAAATGTTGGAGATAATATATATTGACAAGTAGTTTTATTGAGAGAGTAGATACAATCATGGATCTTCATTAATGAAGTATGAAGACTTTTTGGGTCAACTCACCTACTCATTATTCTAGTGAGCCCTACAATCTTGACTTTGGACAACAATCTATTAAAAATAATTAGATTGTAAACGACGGCGTAGTAAATGCTTTGCAGCTGCTTGATAATAACATTTTGCATATATGTACATATATATATACATATATATGTATTGAAGGTATTAATGGAGCTGGTGGAAAATTTCTCGGATGATCAGATTCAGAAATCTTTTAAATGTATTTGCATTTGCAGGGTCTTGATTTAATTCATTGTCGACTACGTGATCAATTTTCTTTCTGTTTACTTTCCTAAACGGGACCAATCACTTAATTTCTCAAGTAATTCCATTAAAACAACTTTCATCTGTAGTTAAAATTACCCACACCCACACCCACACCCACACCCACACCCACGATTTAAAAACCCACTCAAACATCTATAGAATCAATATATATATATATATGTATATATAAGGAATACCGGAGGCGACATGGAATTTTCCATTAATTGAAATAAGATGTTAGATATATTAATTATAAATATATATACTATACAAAGATAAAGTTTTAGTATTATTCACTCAAATTTTAAAATATAAAAATAAAATTAATATAATAATTATAGTTATATATAGAGAGAAGATATTTTAAATATTATCTGCTTCAAATAAAATTAATTTGATAATATATATAATAATTATTTATTAAAATTTGAAATATAAAAACACTATTTTTTTTAATTGACTACAAATCTTAACTTTATAATTTCTAAATATAAAAACAATTTTAATAATATATATATAATAGTTATTTATTTAAAATTTATAAATATAGAAATATATTTTAATTTTTGATTCACAAGAATTACATTTCAATAAAATTTTATAATATAAAGATAAAATGCAATTTTGAATTAATTATATATCATATTTTCCATAATTTATAAATATTACAATAATTTTGATAAAATATATAATAGTCATTTATCTAATATTTTCAAATATAAAAATAAAATTTATTTTTTAATTAACTATAATTTATATATTGTATAATTAATTTTAAAAATTAGAGACGTGGTTTGAGTTTTAATATATATATATATATATATATATTTGTGACTTACGGTGAAACTACAATGCCTCATTATTTACGCAGAGGGAATGTACGTACATGAATGTGGGGCCCGTATAAAGAATCCATGCAAAAACTACTGAGGAACGAAGATGAACAGAAACCCCACAGATTCAAACATATTATATACATATAGATACTGTACATATATGTATAACTACAGAAAAGTCTTTCAGGCCAACTTGGGAATGGTCAGGGGCGAGGCATGGTGAAGGTGTTTCCTTTTTCAAAAGCGACAGTTGGGTGCATTAACTCTCCCAACACGGTTTTTAGATGAGAAGATGATCCAAATTTAATTAACCTTTCTTCCCCGCCATTAATCCCTTCTCTGTTCTCCATCTATATAAACCCCTTTCTTCACTCCCCACTACTCACTGCTCATCATCTCTTTCCAGTACTACACCACTCACATAACCAACACAATGAAGAAGCTTCTTCTCATTTTGCTTCTTGGCCTTGTTGTGACCTGCATTGATTGCAGGAAGCTGGTGGGGAATGATGAATATCAGAAGGGTTTATTTGAGGATCAGAAGAATTTATTTCACCGCGGTGGTGGTGGTCTTGGAGGTGGTGGTGGGGGAGGATTAGGTGGTGGGGGAGGGTTAGGTGGTGGAGCTGGATCTGGGTTTGGTGGGGGTGCCGGAGGTGGTGGCGGACTCGGTGGTGGTGCAGGAGGTGGTGCAGGAGGTGGTGCAGGAGGAGGGTTCGGTGGTGGTGCAGGAGGTGGTGCAGGTGGAGGGTTTGGTGGTGGAGCCGGTGGTGGTGGTGGGTTTGGTGGTGGTGGTGGGTTTGGCGGTGGAGCTGGTGGCGGAGCTGGTGGTGGGTTCGGTGGTGGAGCTGGTGGCGGCGGTGGCTTTGGTGGTGGACTGCCTTGAAGATTATAATGATAATATAAAGTATTGAAACTTATATTTATATGATCATTTCTGAAAAATGTATCATGGGGTATAATTAATTAAGTACGGTGTTTTTTACCAGTTATATTTAATTAAAAAAGAAATTGTGTGTGTTAATTTTTGTTTTAGTTGGTATCTTGTGCTGATCATGTGATGGAAAACAAAATTAATTAAGATTGGACCGTGGACGGACGTTGGAAGTAATATATGAATGTGCATATATATATATATATATATATATGTGTGTGTGTGTGTGTATTAATATTGTAGATTGCATTATAGTATATATAAATGTATAGATATTGATATATACATGAAATATATTAGGGTATATGCGTCCAATCAAACAAATAGTGTTATGTAAGAGGTAAAGTTCGCATGGAAGTAAATATTAAAAAGATTGAATAGTTAAGTCATACGTAGAGTGCTGGAAATAGTATTGACAATTCCAAATTTATTGTTTTTTATTAAGCCTTTTATTGAATAAAAATGTAATTTCTATAAATTAAATATATATATATGTATGTATGCATGCGTATACGTATACTAACACGGACAAGTATGTTTTTACGTATCTATATATATATATATATATATACAAGCACATTAGAATGACGAGAATAATTTTTATTTTAAATCAGATGATGAAGGTAAAAGTTAGCATATAGTTGATTAGGATTAATTTATAATATTTGATTTAATAAAATAAATATTTTAATTTATTAATATTTTAATTATATTATAGTAATTAAATTGAATTAAATTTTGATAAATTTATTAAAAAATATTTTGATAATAAAAAATAAATTTTTTAATAATAAAAATCATTTGAGAACCGCTAAAATGTCAAAATATGTTGTTATAATAAATAATTTTCAATATTCAAAACTTCATACACATTTTTCAGAAGGCCATGAAGTCTGTACTACCATATGTAGCCCATGGGCACACACACTCATGGCCCCATAAAGGGTGAAAAGGTCTCATCTCAAAGGGCGGTTTCCAGACAAAAGGCATAATGATAAAGAACCTTATTTAACAAAAATATCACATTTTTAGCATAAGAAAGTGGTTGCACACAGCAGCAGCCCAGGCAGGGGCAGTCCAGCGCAAGCATGGTAGCCTACAGCGCGTGTGGCAGCCCACACTGCCGGTTGGGTATGGCTGCGTGCGCAGCCCAGAGGGGGGTGTGTGCGAGGCCTGGTAGCACGAAGCAGCCAAGTGCGCGTGCGCAGCACAGAGGGGGTGTGTGCGAGGCCTGGTGGCATGGGGCGTGTCAGCACTCACTGTGCTGCTGGGGGCACACAGGGAGATAGGCACGCACGCAAGGGGCCTGCACCGCACTGTGCTGCAACGCAGTGGTAAAACAAGTATTCGATAACAGTTAATTTTTCATTCATTAAAAAAATAAATACCAGAAAGTCCTTTTTTTGGGTTGAAAAGGGGCCTGCACCGCACTGTGCTGCAACGCAGTGGTAAAACAGTTACCCATATCAAACAAAATGCAGCAAGAATTTTAGTCATGCCGAAAATAAATTATTGATACACTGTTTAAGTTAAATCCAATAATTCTGAAAGCTGCAAAGAAAAAGATGTACAGCTCCAATCCAATTCTCAACTCCAAGAGGATGAATTTCAGATTGGTGTGGCCAACATTGTCGGAGTTCTATGCCACTGGCTGTATTATTAGATCCTGACTTCTATGCCTTCCTTCAACAAGTGCTCTTTTACTGATTGAACAGGGACCTGCAACACACAAAATCAAGTATAAATTTAAGCTGTTTAAAACCAAACAGCCCTTAGAATATTCAAGAGAGAGTGTTTCAAATATGCATTTAACTCTCAGAAAAATGAAAGCTCCATTATGGTAACCATGAACTCCGATCTTCTCTATGCCTTGACAAAGTGGGACAGTACTATTATAAGTTTGATGAACCGTCAAAATTAAAATTTTTTTATATTAAAATCTAAAAGTTTAAGTAATAGCACTTGGAATAAATTTTGAGAGTATTTTCTAACAAAATAAAGCATGTGTAAGCAAGTTCAATATTCTGATCTAACTACAGTTGAAGTTAAGATAGCTGGCATGAGTAATATAGCTGGCATGAGTAACTATAATTGTTAAAAAATCAGCAAGATTTGATCTCAAATCACGAGCATATCTCTTCCGTTTTATGTTGTCTAAAAGGTTAAAGTAAAGCATTCTTGCTGTAAATATCTGGCAGGGGTTACACACAAGAGTCCTAGGAGTCTATGTTACTGAAGCCAAAGTCCGGGGATAGTGAGAATCTGGTGAATCCTTGAACTTATAATTTTAATGGTTCTTAATTTGGTGTCGTTCTATTTGATTTAAATAATTTAGGAGGAAGAATATCATATCCTACAAAATTTTCAATTTATCTGTCAAAAACAAAAATCAGCACTAGTTTCGTTCACTTTAGATGAGCTAATGGGATAAGAGCCAATCAACAAAAATACTGCATGGAAATTTAATGGCCTAGGAAAACCCTACAATATAGTATTGCAGTGCAGATTAAGCATCCAGAAATACTTAAAATATGTCCATTTCAGATACAATCAGAAGTTTGGACAAGATTGTCTATATTTACCTCCTTTCGATGGAAAATACCAGCAGCAAGGGCTGCAGATGCATTTGTTTTTGTAAACACCTCAGAGAAGTGCTCTGCAGCACCTGCCCCACTACTTGCAATTACAGGGATGCTAACTGCATCTGAGATCAACTTTATTAAATCTATATCAAATCCTTTCCCTTGACCTGAAAAGGAAACAAGCAGGTATTGTGACCACAAAGATGGAAAAATATGTAAATTAACCAGTAAAAGAATGAACCAAAAATGACTCGAGGCATGCATCTCAAAAGACGTCAGTATCCTTCAATGCAATATGAGTTTAAAGATTTTTAATAATCACTACTGTAAGAGACTGTTTAGATGTTGCAAATTAAAACTACAATATTAAATCCTTGGGTCAAGTTTTGACCACTATTTCCAATGGACAACGATTACAAATTTCAATACCATTTTCACCACAGGCCTCAACTAAAAACATGAGTGGGGATTACAAAAAATCCTGAAGGCTGAACGTTTCATACCATCACAATCAATGCAGTTTAAGAGTATTTCTCCAGCTCCTAGCTCTTCAACAGCTCTAGCAAGCTCATAAGCTCCAATGGGCCGACCTTCTCGCCCACCATTAACCTATAAAACCAACAAAACAGATTCAATTTAAATGCAATAAATTAGAGCTTTTGAAATACAAACTTTGAAGGAAAGATATATAAGAACAAGGCCAATCATAATGCAGAATACAACATCCTTACGGCAAATTGGCAATGGCCATAACAACATAAAAATAAAGGATAAATACTACGAGAAAACGTTACTGAGCCAAATATTAATCTATGCCAGTTTAATGAACTATGATTAATGCAAAAATGAAAAAAGCAAGTCATGCCTACCGTACACTGATACCACACATATTCTTCCCCATTTGGACCTGAGATCACCAACAGAAACACAACGATCAACAATCATGGGGAACTATGTAAACAAGTTCTTGAAACTCGGATAACTAAGCTTCCTTCATAAAAGATCCCATTGTTAGGGCATTGCTTCTTTACCTGGGTTTGTCATCCTTATGGACTTGAACTCCACATCATTAGGGCTACTGATATAAACCCTCCGTGGATCAATGCTTACAACCACTGCCTGTCAGGTACATAAAAAATCAGCTCAGTACATGTCCAAGATCAAGTTTACCCAAAAGTTGTAACTAAATAAACGAACTACCCAGTAAATTAACTTTTACAAGTACCATCGCAAAATTTTACAGGAATGGATGACTTAAAAATTTTACAATTATAAAGTTTCTGTTGTAATCATCACTTTCCGATTAGCATGTTATGACAAAAGAATAATGTAATAATGTACATATAGAAGCTACAAACTCTGAGGAAATGTTAAAAACTCTAATACATGCAGAAGCCCAACTGATAATCAGTGAATGTTATGAGTCATGAAACTCGCTCAAATGGGGCCCACTAAATGCCAACATAAAATTACTTCTCCCTATTTTGTCTTAAAAGTACACTTAACATACTAGCGTAGAAGGAATATTGACAAGTTAAAGCATGCATGTTACCAATAAACAAGAATGCATGTAAAACAAGAAGCAGGGACGCGCATATCAGACAAAAAATTACCTGGTTTCCATAAACTCTAGATATTTGTTCCAAGCTGCTCTTTCCAGTCTTTACCTACACAAGCATAATTTTAGAATTACCACTAAGGGCCTACTTGCATGCACACACAACAACATTAGCTTCAGAACTTAAAGAAAGTAGATGAGAGAAGCCAAACATACTCCTGTTTTCAAGTATTCTTCTGCAGCATAGACTGCATCACTTCCAATAGAAATCTTATCAGCCCCAGATCTGAAATATTCTGAAGCAACTTCCAAGCTAGAATAGTGCCTAAGATGGAGCAAATTAAATACATTTTAGTCATTCACTTGATCACTCAGAAGTTGTGAAACTATAGAACCATTGATCTTCCTTATAAATGAAGTTGAAATATAACAAATGGATATATAGAGACTGAACCACTTTGAAGATTAGAATATACCTGCCATTTGCATCAGTAAAATCTCTTATCCCACCACCAACTGTTAATGGGACAAAAACATTTTCTGAAGCATATCGTAGAACCTGAGAAGCATAGAAAGCATTTAAATTAGACAAAATGCATAAGGAAATAAAAGGGATTAATACGCGTTGCAAAAAAAAAAACCTTTTCTGAGGAACCTGATGCAACTACAACCTAACAAACCTGCAACATTGGCAAGTCACCTAAAGGAAAGTCGCGGAATCCTGTTATATTCAAAAAACTGACCTGAAATGAACAAGTAGAGAGGTGAATAACATATTTAAGAATCAAACCGAAAATCGAAGCATCATATGACATAGTCCAGGTGAAAATACTCAACGGAAGCATACCTCATCAGCCCCATCATTGTAGTACGTCCCAGCAAGCTCCACAGGCTTGCCAAGGT
>NW_019014680.1:2470029-2484961 GCF_000150535.2 Carica papaya | reverse complement strand
TTCGGAAGAATCAGCCTCGTCTGCAGCTACAATAGCTGCTGTTTTTGCAATAGCTTTAGCAACAGGGACTGAAACACATGGCTCTCCACTCTGATCCTGCTTTTTCCTACAACTGTGAGGCTGAGATGAAAGGTGACTGCTAAAACTTGAGGCTTGTCCACCCTCACTGCTAGGCACTTGACTTGTGCCTTGTAAAGATGTCTTTGATAGAATTTCTAACTTGGGATTCTTAATTCCTCTGGTGGCAGCTTGTAGAATGGCGGCTGCAGCAGCAGCATCCACACTGACTCCAACTTGTGGTTGGGCAGACTTGATAGGTACGTCTTGTCCCTCCTTCTTTGGCTTGCCAATCACCATCTTAAACTTCTCCTTCCGGTCCGGATCATATGGTATGTCAGATCCTAATGAATGATTATCACTTTCTCTCGATTTTGGAGCAGATTTCTTGTCTTGCTTCTCAGAAATTAAGCCCTTGCCCTGTACTTTTGACTGCAGATGAAAGAACAATCACGGATATAATTCTAGTTACTATTCAATTGAAGATACTTCGAAGTAAATTTAACAATTTTCAAGAGATCTAAACCCTGATATCATGTGATCAATTATTAGCACCAAATAAAACTGTACCAAAACATCATGATAACCAATTCAAATCAATATGCCATGATACTTAACTGTAACAATTGATTCATCATGCATGACTCCTACCAAGCATATTAAAGTTAAAGAATCAACTTGCAATTCAAGAGGCCATAAAGAAAAATGTAAACCACCATTAAATTAGATAGTTTTTGTTAGTTTTAGATACAATTTTAAATAAAAAAGCAATCATACTGAATCAAGGCCTTAAAGGATTTGTAAACCACATTACATTAAATAGTTTGTGTTTTTTTGCTAGGATAAAACATTTTATGGGTAAGGTCTACCAAACAGATACCATCAAATTTTTAATATTTCATCTTAAATGTGGTGCAGGACAAGTACCGATAGAAACACAATTATCCTGCAAGGTAGAGAAATAAAGAAAAATATATAAAAAGACAAAGAAGATAGATAGTCTTTTCGAAAAAAAAAAGAATAGAAAGTAGATATATAGATAGATAGATAGATGGTGAAAAACTGAGATAAAGGTGAAGGTTTTAGAGGAAAAAAGAATATTAGGTAGGCAAGAAGAACAAGAGAGAGAAAAAAATACTAGATAAAATTGTGAAATAAATTCACTAGACAACTATCAATTCCAAGCTTAACATAAGTTATTTAGCAGAAACCTCTTTTATATAGGTCGAAGACTTAATTAAAAAAGCAAACAACTAATAGAAAAACAAATCTGAAGTTTCCAAAAGTTATTAAAATAATTAAATAACTCAAATCTCTTAAAATAGACTATTTTCCTAACTAGGAAAGTCAAAACAATTTTCTCAAAAAGTATATAATCAGCATTCTTGTTTAAGGTTTAGAAAGTTCTACATCATTCTCTTCCACTTGCAAAGAGCTCAACATTGACGAGTTAGAATGCAAATGAATAGCTAAAGGATTGTGATTCAAAGTGCACAATAATCTTCATCAATCCAAATAGCAGAAAAGTTGGGACAATCTTTCCACTCAAAAAGATACTCATGGAAAATGCTTTGAAGGTGGTAACAACATTATTGTCCCATATGGCTGCAATTTCACTTGTTAACAGCAGCATACGCTCAGATTTAGCACAGCCTGCACAAATGTGAGAAAACATGCAAGAGGCTCCAAGAAACCTTGATAAGGTGATAGTCAATATCCATACGGCTAGTTACAACAAGAAAATATGCAGTAAATCCATATTTCTGAAGGATTGAGAATGGGCCAAGAAGGTGCAAACGCAAAGAGTTCTTGCTAACCATCACAAATGAAAAGACTCTTTAATAGAAGAATAAAGAAAAATAAGGTCTTGGCATGCTAGGGGATGTATGAGAAGTTTCCAGGTTATGGTAGGGAAAAGGATATGATCACAATGTCTAGCAACTTGAACCTCCAAAAGACTAATAAGGATCATGAACAGTACAAATTGGGAGGCAGCAAGAGAAATAGGGACAACATTATTTTCATTATCAAACTCATCTTTGTCACGTAACTATTCAATGGGATCAATAAATTGTGTTACACCTAAAATTTTTGCTCTACAGCCAAAGCATGCGAGGACACGTAGAAGTAATCATGACAACCATGGCACTGAACTTAAGAACCATGGGACGCACTAGGAAACCTACAAGGGGATGAAAAATGATAAAATTAGAAGCTTGAGAGAAAGAAGGGTAAAGTAGTAGAAATGGACTCGGAAAAAGACTTAAAGACTGAGCTACGTTCCTATGAAAGATGAAACTTGACGAGTATTAGGAAATTTGAAATACTTCTACTGCTTTTTGTAGGATCTTCTAAATGTTCAGGAGACTACAAGGAAGTTTTCTTTTTCCATTCCTATATTTAGATCATTAATGGATCCACAAACAGTGACGTAATGTCTTTTTCAAGTCAGACCTAAGCAGAGTTCTTCAAACCGAGTTATGTACCCAGCTATATTAACAAACAAGCAACTGCAATAGTAGGCAAGAAGGTATTTTCTTTCAACTTTCGTTTTGTAACTCCCTATTATGTGATATTTGTATCCCTATACACTCTAAGTTTGGTCAGATTGATTGCCAACACTTTCTAGCAAATCCTACCAACTTCATTTTGGTAAACCTAACACACTCTGTCAGATATGTTATGATAGTCAAAGTAATCTTCTAAGGTATCTAAACAATCCAAGAAAATACTAGGATCCAAGGTACCATTAAAGGAAGAAACATTTACATGGATCTTTTTGTAACTTCTACGTGGTCTGCATTGCTGCCTAGCAAGTGGTGGTAACTGCGTAGCATTTCTAGGTGGAATTCTCTCAAGAATAGATTGCCTATGGGGAATTTCCAACGAGTCATATTCAACTTGATTGTTGTCTAAAAGACTCCTATCTTGTGGAATCTAATTAAGATAACTAAGGAAATTACCCAGGATTGACTCAAGGGAGAAAGCATTATTTCTAGGTCCATGCGTAGGAAGAAGACCTTGTGCAGACTAAATGAATTTTTGAGGATCATAAGGTTGCCTTATGGAGCATTGGGCGGTTTCTTCAGGCTTTGTCTTCCAAATGTTAAGTATTTGAGTCATTTGTAGCTTCAACTTAGTAGGTCTTTAATCTGGGCCAATAGGAGAAGTTAAAGTATGGCCCTTCTTCCCAACTATGGGGTTGACCAATGCTGAAGAGGTTGCCAATCGTAGCAACACCTGCCGCTACAGAAGAGCTTGGCACAGCACGTGCTGAAGCTTCTGGCAGCAACTAACAGTGAGATTGTCTATAGGAGGCCATGCGGAGGCCTTTGTTCTTGTTTTTGTGGTGGTGGTGTCTCAATCATGAAAAATAGTTAGGGTGAAGAAGAAATGCTAGCCGCTAGTGTTTGTGCAATTTATTGATTTGTACAAAAAAGTTGACAAGAGATGGGGATAAGATTGTGGCTCTGATACTAATTCATGTAGAATAAATAATGATAGAACCAAAATTATCCTAAAATGTAGAGAAAATAGGGTAAATATGAGGAAGAGAATAGAAGAATGGATAGAGGGGAAAGAAAAAGGCGGAATAAAGATGAAGACTTTAAAGGGAAAAACACAAGTTATTGATAGATACCTTTATATAGGTTCTAACCTTAAATTTAAAAATAACTAAAAAAACACATTCGAAGTTTCCTAAACTTCTTAAAAATAACTCAAAATTTCTAAAAAGTACTATTTCCTAATTAGAAAAATAAGACAAATTCTTAAAAGATATTATAATCAGGCTTATTTAGATTCGGAGGATTGTATATCAAATATTTATATGTAGTCCAATAAGCTTAATTGTCATAGCAAGCTTTTCAGACACAAATTGGCAGGCACATGGGAAGCACAGGATCATTAGTATAGATAATAGATGTTGAAGATGATAAAAATAACGAACCTCTTCAGCCTTCTGAAGAACTTTTTGATAGTAAGGGTGATATAAGTTGGATGGCAACAAGAACGGAAATCTCCCATGCTTCACATCCTGTTCAGCAAGAACTGCCTCAAATTCTTTACCATTTTTCAGGATGAACTCAACTATCTTATCAATCACTCTCTTTATGTCAGATGGAGGCTCTACAATAGCTAGTTCAGCCTTTGCAGAAAATTGTAATTTATCAGCAGGAGTAGAAAGCAAAGCCAAGGTATCATTTTCTTTTTTCCTCCTACTTGTACTGGAAGCCTTAACTGTACTCAAAGAGTGATTCTGTTTAATGACTAAGGATTTATCATTCGAAGAAGGACGTGAATTCTTGGAAACCGCATCATCTTTTTGAGTCACATTTGCAGAAGATTCCACCCGTTCTGATCCATTAGAATTGGTTCCATGAGCAGCATCAATAGATACCTCAGAATACTTTGTCTTATCTTCTGGCATAATCTCAGTTGTAGGATCCTCGTCTTCTCCAGTCCCATATACAGAACCCAGCAAGGACAATGCACCACCACCTCCAACACCACTTGTTTGGTCAAGCCCACCTTCAGGACTATTCTCTTCTTCCAGAGATTTGCTTCCCAAAAGTTCTTGGTGATCAACAAGAAACCTGAAATATGCATGAAGAGGATGATCGGGCATCAAGAACCCAAATGCTGGATTGTCTCCTTGCTTGACCCTCAAAACTATTTCTGACTGCCCACCATGATTACTGACAAATATTGCAGTTCTTGCAATGATCTGGTGTACCTTCTCCGTTGGAGGCTGAAACAACAAAAAAACGAAAGTGTCTTTCTTAATAACGAGAAATTAAAAGAACTGCTAAACTCTAAGATATTTATAAACAAAAAGATCCCTTACTAAACTGACAGAAAGATCCATTGAATCTCACATATATTCAGACAAGCATAAAGATCAATTAACAGAAGTCTACGAAGATATGTATCATCCGATTCGTTCTCAATCGATTTTCCTTGAAAAAAAGTAACGAATTCTATCATCCTAATCCCACCTGCACCGCCTTTTGTCATGACATCAAAAGGAAACAAGGTGCCTGCGAATGGCAACCTTGGGTCACAAGAAACTCCATCTCTGCTCCGAGCATCTGAAACTTAGACATGGTAAGCCTTAGAAAAACACATGCAACTTGCACAGGTATTATTTCGCCACATAGGTTAAGTACCAAACAAACAACTCTTCTAGTTGCCATCAAAAAGAACTAGCTAGTAGAAAGTGGAAGACCATGTACTTACTAGGTTTTGAAGTAAACTTTCAGGCACCGAGAAAGGTGGACGAAAACCAGATTCAATATTAGTAGTTCCCTGATCAGCAGAATTGCCAGAGTCTCCATATGGAAAGGCAACAGCATGGTAGCCACTAGCATTTGCAGGTTTTGTACCTTCATCTATATCTGGAAAAGAAAGAAAGGTCAAATAAACTAGATTTTATATGTAACTAATACTTTGAGGTTTTAAAAGCAGCTAAGGGTAAGGACGTCCTCCAACTACTTATTGAGATGAAAGAAGCTACATACTGAATAAGGACATTCTTACTTGTTTCTCTGAAAGATGAAACTGTAGCAAAACTAGATTCCTCCTGCAATCTTGGAAAAGTAATGCATATGCAAAGAGTATAAAATTTTACAAAAATAGAAGTAACTCCTATCAATGCAAGATACTATCTCGAGAAAAGTAGGACTGCAACTCTAAAATAGATATTATGTACTTTTGTTAGTTTCTTTTTCCCCTCTTTTCTAGGCACCCAATAACGATCTTAATTATTAAGTTGAGAGTGCAATTACCAACATATATCTATTCCACCAACAAGACTAAAACCAAGCAAATAATTTCACCCATCGGATGCCAAATACCAATCCATTTGATAAGTCATTTCCCCTGGAAATAGACCAACAAGGGTAGGAACAGTGAAGACATTATGGGTTACAACATATTTTTGAAGTAAAGCTGGGCCACTTAAACCAGCATCGTACAATGTGAGCAACAAAGCAAGGTTTTTCCAATAGATCTGCTCCAAGAAAATTAAAAATCAAGGTCATATGAACTTTGTTTAAATAAAAAACCATCTTATTTCACCCTATGTTCATGATCTCAGGGTGAATCCATCAGGAATTAGTTAGCTGCTCACAAAATCAATGAATTCACTTGTTCCTAATCTGACCAACTAAACCCAGATCTGCAACTAGTCTCATAAATGTTAATCACGCCGTCCTTGTAAATACCACAGGAGGCAATGAGAACGACTCATAACACAGAAAAGTAAAATTGTATTCGAAGTTTAGAACTAACAATATTTAATTCTAAAATCCCAACTTTAGGAGCTAAGTTAAAGTAACTTGTAAATGTCCATAGCAATCTACATATATATATATATATGTATATATATAAATTAATTCCTGATGTCAACATTTTCTAGGCATTTTTTTTTGACAAGCAAATTTTCTCAGCATTTTCTCCTCTCCGCCAAACAAACAAAACAAGCATACAACATCAGCAGTTAAGCAAATAAGACATGCTATTGGAGGAATGCAATAAATATTCAATCCTGTTATCAGCGATAAAAAATTAGCAGATGCTAATTTCAAATTTAAATTCATTTATGCGCATAAATCCATAGAAAACGAACAAATAGAGAAAACTTCCTTTTTCTTAATCTTTCTTACCTTGTTGATCGGACGCTGACGGTACTTCCGGAGGTAAGTCGAGGTAACGCTCCCGATCGAGCTCCGACTCAAGGGAGTCAACGTCACCGGGATTCATCGGACGGCGCTTTGAACGGGGCGGTGGCGGGGAGGAAAGCAGGTGACGGACGTCGTAACGGTCGATGAGGAGAGAGTTCCAGTCAACGAGAGCAGCTGTAGAGTTCACGAACGCCGCCGTCGCATCATCGTCAAAGAGAAGAGCGTGGCGGCCGACTACCTCTAGATCCATAGACGTTTTTTGAGCCGTTCGATTTGCGTGCAGAGAGAGAGAGAGAGAGAGAGAGAGAGAGAGAGATTTGTCGAAGAGCTATTTGCTTACTTGCTCATTTGGTGATTTCTTATAAGGAAGATATAATCTGTCAGCGTCCCTCGGGCTGCGGACGATGAGGAAGAAGAAGAGGAAACCAAGTATACGAGGCAACGACACCGTTTTGTGAACCGAAAAAGGCGAAGATAAAAAAAAGGCGAGTTGTTATTGGTGCAGTGCAGTTACATTTGGAAATATTTTTATTAGTTTGCAATTTTGTTAGATAGACGAGTTTTAGTCTCAAATATTAGAATGTATAATTGTAATGTTTTCTTTTACCAAACAAAAGAGAAATTGGAGCAACTAACATAGTATTTTTTTTTGTTGATAAAATTATTAAATTAATTTTTTCAATTAAATATTTATTATAATTTAATTTCTAATATTTTTTGTTACAATTTATTTTGCTGATGTAGTCTTAAATTTCTAATTTCTTTCTATTTTTTAACATAAAAAAATTAAAATAATTGAACTATGTTTGAATATTTTAAAAACTAAGTCAAAATTAATTTTAAAGATGATTTAAATTCATAAATTAATAGCAATAAAAGATAAAACACTATTTTTAATATCAATTTAACTTAATTAATTGAAATTATTTTTTGAAATATTAAAACAAGTTTTAACTTTTTTTTGTAAGACAACAATTTTAATTTTTTTTAAATCAAAATTTAGAAGAAAAATAGATATTAAAATAAATAAAAAATGTCAAAGATCAATCGTAATAAAAAATAATATTAAAAATTAAATTACAACAAATATTAAAATTTAAAAATTAATACGATAATTCACACCTTTTTCTTAAATATTATGGATAGAGTACCTTCTTGTAGTGTTAAATGTTTAGATTAGTTTGATTTATTATTCTATATCAGTTATAATTATTACTTTCTAAATGCACATAAGATCGCATAGTCTACGTTTAAGTACAAATGATCAAATTAACACTTCCACTTTAATCTCACTTTCAAAAAGCAATAGAACCATTTTAAATTTTTGAATAAAAATATCAAAACTTAAACAGAACCTCCAAGTAATTGTAATTCTTAAGCACAATTTCAATGACAAGAAATTTAAAAAATCTATAAAACCATTCAAAGATTTTAAATATGTCACTCAAACCGAACAAAGGACATCTGCCTTCGAATACTACTTCTGTAGTACTCAGACCGCTGATTTAGGGTTTGCCTGTTCAGCTGTTTAATGAAAAGAAAACAAACAATCATCTCATTCCACCAGCCATGATCTCGATTTATCTGTGTTCAACAATGTTGGTTGACATACTCAATGTGGGGGGCGGGAGAGGGGGAGGGTGGTTTGAGAGAGAACTATAATTGCATTATATGTATAAATGAAAAGGTACTATAGCTTACGCACCGGGGTGATTGAGAGAGAACTACAATGCATTACACCTAGAAATGAAAAGTTATTAAGGCTTACAATTCTTGAGTTAATCTTTCTATAAAGAATAATGAATTATTACAGTAAAGAATCAAATGAATATTTATAAGACCTAAAAACCAAAAAAAAAAAAAAAGACATTTCTTCGGCAATCTTCTTCTGTAGTATGTATAATGTATTCCTCCAACTCACGCTGCACATTCACCTAACTTGGCATACATCTTAATAGACCTTCACCGAAGCATCACAGGATTAGAGGACGTGTCCCAACAGAAGAAGCAGACATCCTGTCTAGAAATTTAATGGTACACTGCAGATATTTGTCCTTGGTATTCAGGCACAGTTTGGCAGTTTCAATCAATTTGGAGCAGATTAGCGATACATTGTGATTCGTCTGCAACATTGGAAAGGAATGGAGTTTGAGGAAAAAATATGTAAGATATCGGTGTGGCAGAGGAGAATAGATCAGATTACGGAAAAGCAATAAGAGCCAACAAGATGCATCTTCAGGGAGGATATGTTTAGCCCAAAAAATGTTTTAGCTAGGTTTTGAACAAGTTCAGAAATGTTATGAAATTCATTTGCAAATATACACTTAACCAATATGTTTTTATAATTTTAAGGAGTATCTTCACTATTTTTGATTATGATAACAATTGATCTCATATAGAATTCCATGTAGAATAAGAACAGAGAATTTTGATTTCTATCAAAATATTTTTATAATTTAAAGATTATTTTCACAATCTTCTAGTTAGGTATAAATTTGCAAATGAATTTTATAAATTTCAAAGTTGTTCCAAACATAGCCTATGATGAAAATAATGCAAGAAAAAGTCTGTTGTCCCTAATCCATATCCAACATGGTAGCAGTAAATTTAAGTAATCTTCTAACTAACCAGGGAAAAAATCTTGATTGATGACAGAGAAACATACTTTAAGGGCCGTTGCTATGCAATTGCAGGCTTCGAGTGCCGTGCTTCCACGAACAACCTAGGTCCAGCAATTAAAATTGGCATGTAAGAGAAGAAGGGAAAACTAAATTCACAACAGTAGAGCAACAGTTACCCGTGAAGGCTCTTGTTCAATCATATCAACTAGGTTCTGAAGAATAACTTCAGTCAATGAAGTAAGCTCATGGACATAAGATGAATCACCAAAGAACAAGTAGTCATTGCCCATAATCTGAAAGAATCAAATATGAAATCCATTAGGAGCAGGACAAGATGATGTCATATTTGTATATTTGAATTTAAGGCACCATTTGTTTCTGGTATACTTCAAAATAAATAAACTATTTTGTGAAATTTGCTCGAAAATTTATATTCAATTGTGAACAGTTTTTGTTGAATTCATTTGAAAATCTATAGTTAGTTCAGTTATGAGAGAGAATATTCTGATTACAAAACATGAAACTTCAACTTAAAGAGAAATCCAAGTTGAACTTTCATCCCTTTGGAATGAAATTTTTATCCAAAATAGCATTAACTTTTATTAAACTTTTATCATTATGCTTTTGTTTAATTATTAACATATGTTTGAGATACAGAAATAGATCATCTTTTTACGTATGAATCTGTCCCTTCCAAACTTGAAATTCTTGGAAAAGGAATTCTAGTTCACTTATAAATCCGTTCCACCCCCAAACTTGAAATTTTTGGAAAATGAATTCTAATTCCTAGCTGTCTCATTGGACTTTACTACTCAATTACTGGTCATCCTTTGAGAAGCAAAACAGCCTGAAACTCTCTAAAAACCTGAAACTTGGAACTTTTGAGTGGATGGATGGAGATACCTCTGCATGACCTGCATGGTATGGAAGCCTCCTTTGAGAAAGTGCTGCCAATAATAAAACTATGCCGCAAAATATCCTTGTTTTCATTCTTACTGTCATCCTAGAATGTTGCCATAAGCCATTAGACAACTACAAGAAAGAATATTGACTAAAAAGTAACAGTTATTAAATCCTTACCATGATTGAGAACGGATGACAGATAGTATGTCTTTTGGGATGTACATAACTCCTTTGTCAGGATTTCCTTCCATTTGAATAAAAAAAAACATAAAAATCAAAATGAAAATTTCCATCTTAAAAATGAAGTAATTAAAGATGTATCTTATATGACTATCATAGACTTGACAGACAAATTTAGCATTTAAATTAACAGTAGAACCACGAATCATTATGCTTGGCCTCGGATTCTGCAATATATCAGGTCAGTTTATGCTATAATGGACCAACGAAAGAATAAGTTTTGGTTCAATTCTTATTAGGCAGGATCAATGAAACAAAAATTTTGCTTCACGTTACAACAGGCAATAACAATAGAACAACTGAAACATAAATTAAGTTTAAATTGAACAGTATGTTTTTTCAATGAAAAGTGAATTACTATTAGAAAATGACAGAAGCTAAGACAACGGAGGACTTGGCTTCCTCCAACAACAACAAAAAAAGAAAGAAGATATAAAGCCAAGAGAACAAAATAAAATCAATTAAAAACAGCAGGTCAATTTCTATGCAAGATAGAGAAAATAATATCCTCACAGAACTCATGTGCCTTAACCCACAGATATTCAAGAAAAGTCATCTTCTCCAAAGAAACAAAGAAAAAGAACTATAAACTTTAACGATTGTAGTATTCCTCTCCAACCAGAACACCCACAAATGTCAAACTCTGCAGCAATCTGTCCTTATTCTTACAAGAACATGAAAATAAGAAGTAAAAAGGGGCTCAAGGCTCGGAGCAGCAACCCAACAAAAAACAAAGGTCTCAAAATAACTTGAAAGCAGCCTACAAGCTACGTCACATAGTAAAAAATGTCCAGCTATGAGATTCAGCAGCAGCACAAAAGCACATCACAAACACACTTGGGAATAAAGTACAACTCAGCCTGCAAGCTTGAAGCAAATGATTAGTATTGAGTCTACTAAGAACCTTCGTCCAGAAAGAAAAAAAAAACTTAACCCTAATAGGATAGAAGACCTTCCAAAAGAGGTATCAAGAAAACTTATAGGACTGTGGATTCTGAGTTAAATAAGGTAGAAAGAAAAATTGCACTTATAGCTATCCAACAAATAAACCAAAATTTACTGCCAGGACTAGAAGAAAGAAAGGAAAAGAGTCTCAAGAAGCTGAAACAAAGAAAGATACCATCTGCTTCACAATTGTTTTTTTTGGGAGAAAACATTCCAATACAACCTTCATTATGAATAAGGAAAGAAGATATAGGACTACTATTGCGAAGGAAGAGGTTGTAGAGGTGTGGAAAATGGATAACTAAAGAGATATGATGAAGCAAGAATTCTTCCAAAACAAAATACAAAAACCATCTCCTACCTTCAATCTGATAAAAGGGGAAAAATGTGTCATAAAGTTGAGAGATGGCTTTCCAGGGACTTTTTGAGAAATGGCTACTATGGATTTAAAATCCCATCTCAGATGCAGCTCAAACTTACCCTCATTGCCCTATTCACATAGAGTGAGGTTCCAAAGGAAAAAAAGTTATAAAATCATTTAGTCAACAAAGACAAGTTTTTATAAACAAAGTTTTCAATGCTCATAACCCCTCCTTCACATCCTTAATTGGAATGGAAAACTTCTTATCCAACCAAGATGATATCTCAAGGACTCATCCACACCTAACAAAGACAATTCCTCATCACTCTCTAGATTCTCAGCCACTCCCTTATGTTATGGTTGGCACAAATTAAAATGATGTGAAATTCATTTGCAAATCCGCACTCGTTTAGCTAAGAGAATGTGTAAATTGCATTAAAATGAGGGGACAAAATTAAGAATATGGAATTCCAGGTCTAAAATTGGAAAAATACATTAGACTTCCATCAAAATTAGTGGAATTTGAAATATATTGTTTCAGTTTCATATTAACTCAATTTTTACCATTTAATATAAGATTTTCATCATATTTAGTTATAGTAAGTGTCAATTTTATAAATAAATCTTAGATTTCTTCCATATATCACCTTAGGAATCATAAAATGAGAAAGATAACATGATGCAATACTAGGAAGGCACGCCAAAATGACTGCGACTCGATTGTGATGGATTAGAAAAGCTGGAATAGTGTGGGATAATAAAGAATAGTATCAGCAATAAAGTAGAGACAGGAAATCTCCACACTCTCAGCAGCCACACATGACCCTTCAACAAAAGTCTCACTATCCCACAGGACAAATTCCAAAGCATTTTATTATAGAAATGTGCCCATACAGTCAATGCCTAAGCTAAAAAAATGATTAAGTTAGAAAATTTGGTTACGGTTAAATGCTCCATCACCTACAAAATACAATAAAAAGGAAAATAGGTCCTCCTGAGTCCAGATCCAGCAGAGAAAAGTATAACAAATCTGCAAATCTGCAAGCACCAAACATTTGACCGAAGTGCCAGAGATCAAACTTACATAAGATAAAACTTGTCTAGAATAAGACCTCAAGCCCTCAAATAAGTTGCCATCACAAACATAAAAAATAATTAAAAAATTTGAAATTACCTGGAACCATAACCAAGAGGCTGAGCAATTTTCGTATGGAGGACACTAGGCCATCCACATCAGTTGGTGATCTCAAGGCTATAAGGGCAGATTAGCCAAGTCAATTAGTTAATGTAAAAGACAAACTGCCACCTTACTGAACATACAAAAAAAGAATGATCCCTAGATTGAGCCGTGGCTCATATCCAGAGGATTTATTATTTGTGATTAGGTCCTAGTATAGTACGATATCTTTTTAACGAAGGCAGTTTTAAAACGGGTTTCTTGTGAAATTGGTTTCTCCTTTTCACCATATATAAGAAAAACCCCATTTGTAAAAGATAAGTTTTCATATAGTGAAAAATTTTATAAATGACTCCAAGGAGTAGGAACATCAGTGAACCACTTCGAAATCTTTTGGGCTCTACCTGTCTATGTTGCTTTTAATTTAATCTCCGCACATTTGTGGGTGATTGTCAATAGAATGTCAACCCACAATAATGAGTAACCTTAAAGGAAGAAGACCATGGACTTACAGAAAAAGCAAAGAAAAAATAAACAGAAAGTTAGGCATTTTAGTCCACTTATATAAAATGCTATATCTTTACTTTAAATCAAGATTAATCATTAAAACTGCTATAGAACAACACTCAATTATTCACTCTGTAAATCTTGGAAAAGTGGAAACCCTCACATTTGATTGCAAATAGTCACACAGATCTGACAACTTCCAGCATTGTAATGCAACTACTTGATAAAAGTGCTTCACAGTTATAAAGAAACTAACCATCCGTAGGGGATGCATTTTGTAAGCAATCAATTGCAGAATCCAACAGCCCATCTAAATGAGAAACTAAACCGCCAAACAGGGCAACCTATATTAAACCATGATTCAGTATAAATATGTGGTCAAGCTCACAAAGCAGGATTACATCAAAAGAAGATGATGTCATATTCTTACCTCAGCAGTTTCAATATATAGGTTTAGTTGCCTGATATGAGAAGAAATAGATGGTATTGTGACTTCACTGAATGCCATGCAAGATCTGACAAAATTCATATGACTTCCCCTTTTCATGGCTTTAGTTGCTAAACAATTGCTTGAATGAACAAGAGTTTCCTGCAAATAGCAAGTGTAAATATAGCATGCATAGAACTCTATCAAGACATATAAAATTAATAAATTAAATAGGGCAGAGAAAACATAGCACTACAATAATGTTTGAACATCCAGTATAGAAAAAAGGCACATTAAAACAAGTCATACAAAAGAATTTTAATCTTGCAGTTTTTTTCGGTTGGCATACTGGTCAGGAAAAATCTCAGTGATTATGGAAACTGGTTAAGAATTTTCTCTCTCCACTAATGCATATGTGCATACAGAATATATGTGTGTCTGCAAATCTCATACACATGGCCTGCAGATTTAGAGTATATATGGGGAAGGCAGATGGTGGGTCAAAAAGAAGGAAAGACAACACCATACCTTAAGCTCATTGATGTTACCAAAGGCTTCTCGACATTCAACTAAAAAGGTTAAATGCCGTTCCCACTCTGCCCCATAGTCAACCTAATAGTAAAGAGCAATATGTATCAATCAAATTAACATAAATGAGAGGAAGAAATTACATAAATGAAATTAGTTACCATCTGGACAAAACAAGAAATAAGTCGCGCTGACCGTTGTTTATCATCTTTCACATTTGCAAAATCTATCTCATCATGAAGGGCTTGAGAAACTTCAAAAAGCAACTGTATGATTGTTGGATCACGTATGTAGCCATTCCTACTTGATTAAATAAGCACAAAATATACTTATTGAGGAAGAAAGATGTAGTTCATCTTTTTTAGTGAAGGTATCACCTTTTTTTAATATCACATATACGTAATAGATCCAAAAATAAGCTAACAATATTATATGCAGCCGTAAGGAATCTTAACAGCTAACTGATTGTTGGAACTTTAAAAA
>NW_019014680.1:2436351-2462224 GCF_000150535.2 Carica papaya | reverse complement strand
CAATAAGCAGATGCCAGCGGATCTCCTATACCTCTTGCCATCATAACCAGGCGCTGTAGACTGTCTGCTGGTTGGTCAAGTAGAAATCTACCGCAAGGCAATATTGCCAGTTCCAAGTAACTGGAGCCCAACATGAATAACAAATGAGGAAAACAAGAGAGAGAGAGAGAGAGAGATGGGAGCAAGATATAAAATCAGTTGGAGGACTTCACATGCGTGGAAGAAGCTCTCTAATCGAACCAACTTTGCAAAACCAGTTATAGCAAGTTTCTTTCGCATCAGTACAAATATTTTTTGCTTCAAAATTCTCTGCAATAAATAGAAAAAGGTTTCATGAACACGAATCAGCTGTGGCCAAACAGGGCCAGTAAAGTCATGCAAACCCAGGTTCAGGACTTCTGTAAGTATTTAGCAACAAATTGCAAGTTATCAACGCATCAATGATTTTAATGCTTTGTTTGCTAAGTTATCTACACTGCAAAATACCACGCCATGGAACAATTACATTTGCTCTTCCAACCTATCAGTATGTGTTGGCAAAAAAAGCATAAATCGTTTGAAGCATTTTCATCAAAGAGATCAGGTTCAATGCACTCTTTATAGATTAACCTAATAAATTAGTAATCCTTTATCAAGAGAGCCCAGTATTGCCATATTAGTTCTCATTGAAGCACAGGAATGACAATAAACATGCAAAATTTTCCCCTTTGATTTTTTCTTTTTCTTTTAGTTTCCTTTCTTGAAGTGATCATATCCAACCAAAAATCAAAACGTCATATGAGGGGAGAGCATGCACTTTTATGCATATCCTAGTATACTATCTCTAATCCTTTGTGTGGGCACGTGACTAAGATGAGAGATACAATGATTCCAAGAGATTCGTATCAGGTAAGGAGCAGATCAGAGCTCCATCTTGAGAAAATTCAGCTTTCTGCTTAATACGTTCCCATACCATATCCCCAAGCATGTCTAGTAAATCAGTCACTAGAACGAATAGAGTAGGGTAAAATTGAAGAACTGATGTATCCATCAGAAGCCTAGTAACCTGCATAACAGAATATGCAACTTCACTTCACAGATTATATGACATAATATTCTTACATTAATACATAATACACACTTTTTATTTCAAAGAAAAAAGACCTAATATTCTTACACCAGACTTGATATTCATTTCAATGCAATAACTGGATTCACAGTTCAGAGTTCGGACAGATAAAACAGAATATTAACATAAGACATCAAACTGAAAGCAATCCAGTTCATGTACAGGCTTAAACTGCACTATTCAAGCTAGGTTTAAACAGATAGAATTTATGAAACAAAATTTATTGCCCATAATGGTGGATGACAAGCCAATTTAACAAATTAATTTTCTTGATCAAATACCAAGAGAAACTATTATCTTCAGCATAAGACAGATCTTTCTTTTTTTCAGTATTTTTCAACAAAATGCAGCTTAAACATAAACATAAAACTTATGAAAACTTTTGAGCAAAGTTCACCTTTATAGACAATTTCAAAGATGTAACACGATCTTCAGTGTGCCAAGCACGGTTTATTTCATCTTTAAGTCCATGAAGTCGTGATAGGTATTCCTGTCGAGCTATGACTTGGGAACCCTCTTCCGAAATTTTTAGTGAAACATCCAGCTCATCTAGATGCAAACTTGTTGAAGATTTCTTATATGCTGCAAATTGGTTAGACATCTACAATAAGACAATACCACAGCTGTTCTGACAGGCATATATATCTTGCATCCAATAATTTTTTATTCAGATCATCAGAAAGACAACCATACCTTCTCCACCTTTTATTATCACATCAGACATCTGTAAGAAAGCACATCATTTCAAAAAGATGAGATGCATGAGAAAAAGCATTTAAGTAATTGTAAATGTAGATAACACTTTCAAAAAGTATAAAAGACCAAAATAGTCCCTTACATAGCCTAAGCATTGTTCTTGTACTTTTAAATTTCAATATATCCTTTAGCAGAAAGAGAAATTTGACAGAAAAATCACACCGTCTTGCCAACTGGGCAAGCAGAAAGAAATCACAAACAACAACCAGTAGAGATCAATGCTGCACATCAATGAAAATTGTCCAAAATCGTTATCCTGTCAATCTTCTATACTAGTAGAGATCCAGATTGAGAAATATCTATAGCATTTGCCTTAGATATATGCTATCTAGAGAATGAAAATTCTGTATTTTTCATTGCCTGTGATAATGATACAAGGATTGTATTTATAACAAGTTACCATTTTTACACGCAAAAAAATCTTCCGAATTAGTGAGAGCATTTTCTATAATAAATAATAAATTAAGTTAAAAAGATTTGATAAGAATCTTCCTAATTAGTGAGAGAATTTTCCAGAATAAGTGAGAGACCCAATCAAAGAAACCAACACTTATCTGACTAGCTATCATATGCCCATGATAAAGACATTTAAAGATCTCAAGTACTATATTTTATCCCAAAAGAAAGCAAACCTAGGGTTTATACCCTAGAGGAAAACCAAGATAGGTGAGGCCAATTCAAGACATCATGCTCACCAACTCAGCCATCCTCTGACCTCCTGCAAATTGGTATTAGTTTCTATAAGACCACTGTCCCTGAAGTTGATATGCAAACCTGAGATTTCCTCAAAAGATGCAGGATGGTGATTACATTACCAAATTTCATATGATCATGGGAGATGAAAGAATTGTGTCATCTACAAACTGAATGTGAGAAACTTCTACCCCTAGTTAAGGACACAAATTACACAACCGATAAATTGAACTTGAGCTTTGAAGAGCAAGTGGTTTTAGCCTGAAAGTTATTACGCAAATGGTGTTTACGTTTTGGGCATTATAAATGGTATCAGATTACGTGCTAAGTTGGTGACTCCGAGCTAGTAAAATCTTGGATTTTGTAAACCTTTGAGTTGTGATACATAGCCTTAATGAGGACATCAAAAATAGAAAAAATCAGTGATTATTGAGCTCCATAAAATTACTCATATCATACACCACAATTGCATCCAAAAAGTTGTTTAACTAGTAGTATTTGCCACTAGACATCATAAATAGTAAAAATATAAAATTATTGAGTTTTATATAAATGTTGAAGTCATACAATACCAATAACTTAAACTTGAAATTTTCAGAACCAGTAGTTAAAATCTAAAAACTTGTCAAGTCAGTAGTGCTTGAGCATGAGAAATAACAACTACTATCAGAGCTAGAGCTTTCGAGATCCAGTGATTTGGATCTAAAAAGTTGTTGGACCTATTGCTTGGATCTAGGGCATTATAAAATCCATCAGGCCTAGGCGTCTTATTGACACCACCCAAATAGTTCTCTTGATTTCTAATTCATCAAAATATCTCTAAAAGCCAACTTGTTTTATTCCCACAAATGGGACACCAACCCAAACACTCAATAAATGGACGATTAATGATCTCATCCTCAAAAACCATCCAATAAATATCAACCAATCAACCTTTAGTATGTTTTTCCTCACATCATTAACCACCAGTGAAAGAGACCTATGTTGGCATCCTCAACTTATCTTCAAGTTTTGCCCCCATCTAATATTCATTTTCATAAGAACATCTTCAAATTCATTCCCAAGGAAGGACAGTTTAACTAATCGATCATCATCATCAACATTTGCCAAGTCTATGGTATCGAGAATATGTGTCTTAGCAAGAATATGATTCTTGCTTACTCTAATATCCCAAAAACTCCCTTGTCCACTTTGCAATTGACTCTTGAACTACTGATTTTTCATAAACTTAAAACCATCTCAACCATAAAGAACACTCTCCGTCCACCAAGTCTTAACGTTCTCATTAAAGTCACCATGAGCCTGCCACATATTCTCGAAATGAAGGGGAGTAGGGTCCCACCTCATGCAACTAGATTTCAGGAGAATAGAACAAGATCTAAGACTGGATGGGGAAGGACTTTTCGCACTAAATCAGTAAACTGTACCTCTAACATTGGAAAAAGGAAGTGGACAAACAGGAGGAAGCAATTATAATACTATTCACTTAACTTGTAGTCCCGGACAAAGGAATTGTTAGAGGGTTCCAAATTAATTATCAGGGGGGATTCAGAGTTAATTAAGATTTGTTGGGTAAATAGGTTTTCCTCTTTCTAGGAAAAGAAAATGTAGGACAAACTTTGGTCAGAAAACAAACAAGAACTTCACATAAACTCAAATAGTAAAATAGAACATGCCATGCTTTTATCACCTAGAAAATAACTCCAAATTCCCCGGCCTTTTGCAGTTTAAAACATACTATCCAACGTCATAGAACATGACAATACACTTACTGAAGAAATTGAAACCATTTTGGAGACAGGAAACCTCTGCATCAAAAATCTCTTAAAAGAGATCCATTCCTTCACTGAAACATGATTTGCTACTTCAGTTGGGGTAGAAGCGTCCTCAAAGTTTTCTATAGAAACTGCTGCATCAGTCTCTGGACCTCTCAGTGGGTCAAAGAAATCATTATCTCTATGTTCCACGGCATCCTCCTATAAGAAACAATATCAGCAAAATTCATCAACACCATTAAAAGTTGTAAGACCTAAAACCAAGCAACAATGTTATTCAGAAATGCACTTCCAGAATGCATTTTGCTTTTCAAGTTAGAATGACACCTTAAGGATAACTGAATGCATAAACATATACACACACACATACGTCAATATATACGTATTAATTGAGATATACACCTAGACATATATAGCAAACCTAACACAAAAAGTTACAAGATTGACAGTATGCAACCAATACCAACGTATTATGCTTGAATCAAAATCTGAAAATTCCACCATTATATTGTAATCCATTCATTACAAGACAGAAATGGAATGGGCTTTGACCTCAAAGCTCATCACCCACATATTGATCTTAGTTAGGACCATAAGGAACTGAATAACCTCACCTCTATAACTTTTCCAATCATTAAACAGTACTGAAGGATAATCTCTTAGTAATTTGGCCATTAGGTGAAGACATGAAGTTAGTCTTCTGTTCGACATGATAGAACTTGATTAAGAAAAGCAGATGGAACTTTGATTTGTTTAATTGATCAGAGACTTCCCATAAAAGACAAAACAAACAGAATTGAAGCCAAAAGAAGGAAATAGAAAGAATCTTCTATTTATTGCTTTTGAAACTTAAGAAGCTGGTTGTAAAAGAAACTTCAAATTTGACATTTTAATTTCAATTTAATTGGAATAAGTAACAGCATCTCTGCTCTCAAATAACTATAAAGTGATTAACCATAATTCGGATTTCTTTTACGACTCAGTTTTTTTTTTTGTTTCCGGCGACCAAACACAGCGCAGTTTTAAGAGCACATTTGAGGTTTTGGCTTTAAAAGGCTGGACATTCCAAAGAACAAAGAGTGGAGTCAATTATTTTGGTGCATACACAAATATTTTCTCTGGTATCAAACAGAGGTCTGACTGAGCAGATATCGAGAAAGTTTAAATTGTTAGTGTAAACCTGGTGATTATGAGATAAAGGCGGCGAGGAAAGAGGGTGAGTGTCTGCAGGTGAGCGAAGGAGCGCGCGGGATTCTTGTTCGGTGGTGTAATCTCTAACTCTGAACTCCATTGTTTTGATCAGCGTCGTCTTCCTCGAATTCCCTCTCTTTAATCGCTCTTTCTGTTCAACGAGATCGGCTTGAAACGACGCTCCCGATCTAACTGCTACGCAGCGTTTTGGAGTGAATCTGAATGTGTTTCGTCTGGCTGGGAGCAAAACGCACAGTTTAACCAATTACACTGACTACTGCCCGCACGGTAGTACTGCAATTTGCGGGGGGCTGCCTGTAGAATCCTTGGGTCAGCGCGGGCTGAGTCAGGTTGTACTGGACTTAATTTGAAAGAGTTTAGCCTAGACTCACGTGGGAGTGAATTGAGTTGGACCGAGTCAAATTCATTAGAGTTGCATCCCACCCTTCACTACTATAAGTAAAATAACAAGCTGTGGTTAACCAAATTTGAAGCGAGTACTTTTGTATCTGATTATCCAGATGGTAACAATTACTAAAGTTATAAAATCTAAACTAATACGATAAAATTTATTTAGTGACTTAGTTTAAAATTTATTTTTAACGGCGAATCTAAATTAAAATAGGACGAGATAACTTCTTTTTATTCACCGCAATTGTAACAAATGGAATCGAAGTCTTATAATTTTAATATCAATGTGCTCTTGCGTATAAGATACTTAATTTTAAATAGTATATGCTATTTTAACATAAAATTATACTTGATATGTTATTGGTGCTCAAAATTTGATACACTTTAGTTATAATTGAATTCAATAAGCTCTATTTTATAAATTCAAAATACACATATTACACTTAGTGTCTATTTTATTGAGAGTTCATAATTAATTTATATTTTTATCATTTTATGCTAATGATAATGTCCGATATTTAATTCAACTATTGATAAATAAATTCTTTAATAAAAAATCTTTAAAGAACTTTGAAATCATTGCATTTAAGTATTTATATTCATTTATCTACTTACCAAATTTGTATTTCTAATATAATTTTTTGTTTTCATAATAACATTTAAGTATTTATATTACATATAGTGATATGTGTTTCTGTATTTATTATTTTTGTTTAATAAATAAGGTTTCAATAATATTCTTAAGATCTCTAAATTCACTCTTTTTATCTTTCTTTTTTATCCACATAATAAATTCTCCTCTTTTTCCTTTTTCTACCCCTTCCCCTCCCTCTGTGCACATTGCCATAATCTTTTATATATCATGTTAAATAATAGAAAATACTATTTGAAATTTAGATAGTAAAATAACATTAGAACAAACAGTAATATTTAAGTCACAAGTATGTTTTTTTCAATGATGGTATCATTAAAAATTTTATATGTGCTCCAATTTATTAATAGTTTCTAACATTTTTTAGTTTTAATTTAGAAAAGTTAAGTTTAATAAAATTCAACATTCTGTAATAAATAAGAATGTACGTGATGAAAATAGATAGTAAATACATAATACAATTTTATATGGATATGTAATAATAAGACACTTATCGTACATTTAATAGTAAATAATATTTCCTCTATAATAGTTAGCCAATCATATATTCTCAATTATAAATATCATGATTACAAAATTTTTTTTATATAAAGATCATGATTATAAAGCCTCTTTGTTACTTAACAAAGATAATCTAATATTATTGTAACATCCCTAAATTCTCTGAGACGTTAAATACATATGTTGTCATCCCTTAACTACATCATGACTATTAAAGATATTTTCTGCATTCATTTACTCACTATACATCAAATAATCCGATTCGTCTAATTCGAATTCAAGATATCACATATTACAACCACTAATATCAAAATGACAAGTAAAAACTCCCGTTTATAAATAGGATGTTTAATTGTAACTTTATAAAGATGAGTCTATACGGTTTGATTAATCCGCTTCCGCTAAGTATTGTACTATAACTGGTAATTCCAGCTTTGTCCCATATACTACCGCATTTGAAAATGACATGGAATGAGTATACTCTAACCTAATAAAATAAATTTAGAACATAAAATAAAGTATGGAAAAATATTTGCATTTATAGTCTCATATCTCCCCGTGTCATCCTACTCAATGTGCAGATATACACCAAGCACTTACTTTTACTCGTCTCCCTCAAAAGTCCTTAACCCTTCTTCAACCAATTAATAATACTGACTAGTCTATCTTCTCATCACTGTCGATGTGTCATGTACTTACAGAGATCTAACCAGCCCATATTTCCTAATCTATGATATTTATACAAGTTTACTTTATACTTTTATGCAAAGTACAATGATCTTACACACATGTAGAGTCATGCCAACCACATCGGCACCAAAATATCCACACTGGTCACTCACCATGACTCAGCATAAACACAATAACAATAATCATAATTGATACACTACTAAAGCAGTTTAACTAAATAACACATGCACACGCTGACCTTCACTCAGCCACATACACACCAACACTACACCGGCCCTTACTACACAGCACTCACACACACCAACGCCACAACAGCCCTTATTCGGCCATATACACACCACTACACCGGCTACATACTCACTATTCAAAATCTATTTACCTCTTGTTTTCAAGTATGGTGTTGGATCACAGTGACAAACCTCCTTCCAAATAACCTCCCTCGTCTATGGTTGTACTTCGACGAGGTTTCTCGCGCTACCTCCTCCATCTTAGCCTTTCGAGAGTCGCTTCACCTCTTTTCCTCCTCAGTCAAGTTTCTTCCCTTTTTTTTTTCTACTAACCTCACCCTAACACCCTTGTTGTTTTGCAGATGAGAAGAAGAAAAGGGAGGCTATTCGTGCAAGGCCTAGGGTTTGGGCTTAGTGGGTTTTTTTATTGGATCGAAGGAGATATTGGGCTTACTGGGTGTTACATCTATACTATTATCGTTTATTACTGATGAAAATTCTATCAATAGCTATAGTAAAACAAATAGTGCAATGCTATCTATATTAAGTTAGCATAGTTAAATAATAATAAAATATACTCTTTATACTCATATTAATCAATATTAAATTTATAAACTCTTTTTTCATCATAAAATTGAGATAACTTTCTCAAACAAAATCGTGATCATTTTTTTTTCTTTTCATTTTAACGCATAAATTGGCAAAAAGCTACTTAAGCTTTAATTCAACTTAGTCATATTTCTATCACATTCTATAACTTTTGGCATAATCATTACGTGAATACATTATACTGATTAAATTTTTAAGTACATAGTTTTTTTTAAAAAAAACTTACTATTTTGTTGAATTTTTTTTATAGAAGACTGTTAAATTGAATTTCATTGAACCAATAATTAGTTGCCTTAATAATTAGTATATTCACTATTTTATAAGAAGTAGTGAGTTTAAATCATAATCTGTATTTGTATTTAAAAATTTTTGTATTGTATTATTATGAACATTTATATATTTACTATTAAAAATTTATCTACAACATATAACGTTAAGATTCGTCACATTAATTTTAGAAAATCCAAAGACTTATCGGGTGGATTTTAGATTTTCAAGAATATTAATTACATGCATGTCCACCTATGGGAGCCATGAGGATGAGGAAGAGAATCTTTAGTTTTTGACCTTCTAATTAAGAAAAGTGCATGGATGAAATCTGAAATTTGTTAAAAGCATAGACCTTAAATATGACAATATTATTTATAAATTTATATTTAATTTGATTAGAATATGATGTAAATTATATAATAATGTTATTAAAATCAATATTGTATAAAACTTAGTATAAGTTCTAATTTTTTTTTTTTTTAAAAATGAATTTGATCGGGGTCTTAAATTAAAATATACACTTTTATTTAATTAATATTTTTTATCTACTATCATGTACAAAATATATTTTAATTTTAACTGAATAGAGAGCGAAAATATTTTATTCAAAAAAACAAATGTATACTATATCGTATAAAATATTTTATATAGCATAAAAGTAAAATCAATTAACAACCTTAAACGAAAGGATTAATTTAATTAGGTCAAACTCTATATACCAACAATATAGTACAATTTTTTTTTTTTTTTTTTTTGTAATTTTTCGTGTTATGTAGTAGACGTGTATATATAAATACATTGTATATACATGTATATGTATAGAGGATTCGTGAAATGGTCGTTAGCTTGAAGCTGAATTTATATTTAGATTCATCAATGGATCAACTGTGGAAAAGGTGAAAGTTTTTATATTTGCAAATCAAGTCACCTTATTTTATAAATTTGTACATTACATTATAGTTTGGGGTCTTTGTTTCCCTTCAATTTTGGGTGTCTCTCCTAATTATTTCTAAACTTGCTTCTCCTAACAACATTGCCAAATATAAGGTCGGTTTTAGGACCCTTCAATTAGTTAACCGTAAGTAATTGTATATAAATTTTAATTTTATTATAAATATACCCTCTCGGTTAATAAAATATAAATTTGTATTCATTCCCGCATCCAAAAATAATAAATAAATTTTTATTTACTATCAATCTCGAATGTAGAATTTTCTATCGGTTACCCGTCTCATTTATTTATTTATTTTTTAATTTTAAGAATTTTTTGTTAAATGTTTAAATAATATTAATTAAGAAATATTAAATATTTATTTAAATATAATCCTTAATAACGAATATAAACTAATATTAACCATTTATTAATTAATATTTAATTAATTTAAGTAAAACTAAAAATAAAAATAAAATTTATTAATTATATATACAGCGGTTATATGGACCTTTAACGACAAATTGCTTTACGTGTAGGTGTATATATGTATATATATATATATGTGTGTGTGTGTGTGTTTGTAGTGTGTAATGTAAAAGCTGCAATAGGCTTTTTCTACAAGTAAATATAAGAAATTCATACATGTAGTGTATTAAACAAGTTTACGAACTTCATTAATTACCAAGTAAACCCTAATTAAATAGCTTAGAATTCGACCACACTCCTTGCATCACATCTCTAAGAACTTTTTTTTTTTTTTTCCTTAAAACCACATTTCCCGCGTCAACTCCCTCCTTCTACTCTCCTTATAAAACCCTAAGTCCAACCCCCACCACCTCATTTCCACACCAACCTGCAAATAATTTTCCCGGAATCCAAACAAGAAAAAGAGTACCCACAACCCATCTCCATCTCTTGAAAAAACCCAGAAACGAAAACTGAAAAAAAATACCAGCAAATCAAGTTCATCGTTTATGGAGTTCATCATGAAGATCGTCGTCACCATAGCCATAACCGTGGCGGTAACCATCTCCGTCACCATGATGAGCGTCGGTCAAGTCGATAACGATCAGATTCATCAGAGGAGCAGCAACATGCAAAATGAAATGAAGAAGCTTTCAGCAATGGCGGATGCGGTGCCCAAGAGGGTGAGTAGATTTCTGAAGGAGACGAAGAAGCCGAGAAACCCTAATGCTGCAGACCATTGCCATAAGGACCCTCAGGTCTGCCACGTTCAAAGCGGCGGCGTCGGAAACTCCACGTGCTGTAATAACAAGTGCTTGGATCTGTCGATTGATAAACACAATTGCGGAGCGTGCAAGAACAAGTGCAAATTCATGGAGGAGTGTTGCAGAGGACAGTGCGTCAACTTGTCTTTTGATAAGAGGCATTGTGGGTTCTGCAACCACCGGTGCAAAGATGGTGAATATTGTGTGTATGGGATGTGTAATTACGCTTAATTAATTATGATTAATTAATTAAATTAATTAATTATGATTATTTAAGTCAGATCATTTAGAGAAAGTTATAAGGTATTATCAAAACATAAATGAATTGGAAAATTATAAAAATTCCAATTTTTTTATGTTCTAAAAAATATCTGATAATTTTTTCTATTTAAACTGTGACGGAGGTGGGTTGATTTTTACTTTCTAAATGAATATATACAATAAAGAGAACCGCATTTGAGCTGGTTCTAATCACGTACATTTTATAAGTAGTATATATATTGATGAAAATGATTATATAAATATATACACATGGAATTTACATTTACAAAATGTTGAATTTCTATAAATGTGATTTGCAATATACCATTTTAACAAAAATATATAATGAACAAACTATATGTATACACTATATCTATAAAGTATTTAATTTATTTTCTTAATTAAACATAGAGATAATTTTTGATTTCATTAGCTTATGTTGGTATATTGAAGAAGACTTCCTGAATGTTGGATGAATGATATATAAGAAGTTGATTTTTTTAGCAATTTTAACCATAATTATTATTAATTCTCTCATAATTGGGAAATATTAGTTAAAAATCCTGTAATCAATATATATACTCTATGCCCATGTGTATTTGCAAGTATATATATATATATATATATATATACTGTATTTTATATATTGTGTATATAAATAGGGGGATGAACAATTCTTCAAAAATAAAATAAAAACAAAAACTCCAATAATTATAATAAAATAGTTAATTATTGCAGTTAGGAAAGTGTGAACACTTCTTTTGGTGATCTTTCAAGTCCTCCAAGAAATAGTTACTTTAAGATCACAAAACATATATATATACACACACACACATACATACATACATACATATATTTGTCTGGTGTGTTATGTTCACACACCATTTTAAGCTGAAATGCTCGTGGGGTTCCACATGAAAATCGCTTAAATTCATAGCTTTTTATGCAAAAAGGTGGTCAACAAGCTCATGAGCTGTATATTAACTCTTAATTTTTTTTTCTTAATTAATTTTTAATTATTTTAAATTACGTATTCATGTATATTATTATCATTATTATAATATATGTATAGATGTTAATATAAAAATCTAAAACCTTAAGAGAATAAATATATATTAAAATAATAAACGCAAATAATAATTAAAGTTTACATTCGTTACACAGTAAATTGAAATGCCCAATAGAATTATGAGAATATTTATTTTACATCGGTTTATAAAGAGAGACAAACAATAATCCAAATAAATAAATAGATATTTTAGGAGTTAACATTCACTAACACTCGAATGGGAGTCCAGAAGGTGATCTACTTACAACCTTCTTACTGATCGGGATATGAATTTTAGTCTTTTTTATTTAAAATGGTTAATAAAAAGGTGAGATACACTAGTTCAGTAAGAATATCACACTAATCACTAATACGGAAAATTGAAGGTTTGTAAAAATCACAAAATAACTAATGGAGCATTTGATTTAAATAAATTCATTTAATTTTAAAACGTTTTATTCTATACTTACCGTTATGAATTTTTCTACAGTCAATCCTATGAAGATAAGTAACCAAATGACATTTTAATTTTATGTATAAGATCAATAATTCTTCATTTTTAACCTACTTACTAGGACCTCTGGAGATTTATAGGGATATCCCTCTACTCATGAACCCAGTATCTCGATTTGACAATTAACCCGGTCGTCTCTATACCCTATCTGGTAATGGGCATCAACATGTCATCCCCTCGATACTCCATCAGGTATGAGGTGAACCATCTTTCTCAAACCCTCCAACAAGAAAATTTCTCAGGTCCATCTGATTGAGGTAATGTGCACAGTAGGGTTTCCTATGTATTAGGTCCGTTCACTCTTTTCCAGGGCACTTAGTAAGCTTTCATATATATAGATTCTCATCGTCCAAACAACCACCAATTGCATATTACACATTTACAGATCAATTTAAACGACATCTAAATAAATGATTACAATTTACGTAACCGAATAACCAAGTAACCAGATAACTAAATAATCAGTACAGGAAAAACCAAGTAACCCAAATAACCGAGAACATAATTTAAACTATAGCAATTTAGTGCACTCAATGCAATAGTAAACATCTTAAGCAACATAGGAGAAAATGAACAGTAAACCAGGGCAATCGTACACTAACCAGTTCTGTCTCAATTAGTGACTTGTAATTATTATTAGAGTTTTCTAATTTTTACAAAATACGGGATTATTGATTATTAAGTCTCAATTTATCGTAACAGATAATAGAGTGATAGATCTTTACTTGAATCGGTGTTCGAAACGCCATGCTACCTACTGCGCCTCTTGACGATTATCAGATTTTCGGAATTTTTCCTACATAAATTAAAATACTTGTCGCGTACCCAAAAATATCCCAAAAGGTCAAAATTGGTGTTGAAAAACTTTTCCGACCAATTTTAGAGTTTCGGCACGGCAGTGTTGCCGTGCTCCAGCTCCGTCACCCACGGCGGCAGTTCGCCTCAATTTTGGTAAATTTTACACGTATCTCTGTGAAGAAACACGTTAGAAAGTCTCGGTTGGTCAGAAAAACTAAAAATTCAAACCTACCGGCAAGAGAGGTCTTCGGGTGCGGTGGCTCTGCTGGTTTTCCTTCGCTACCGGAGTTTCTCCTTTGGCTAACCTGCACAGAAAGCGTCAGTGAACACAATAATCAAAGAATCATGTGAAACAGGAAACAGGAAGGGACTCATCAGATGGATTTTAGGGTTTTGGCCGCAGCGGCTCTGCTGGGCTTTACCCATAGTTTCTGGCTCACCTGTCGTCTCTTTTGCTGTGATATAACCACATGAAGACTCAGAATCGAATTTTGAGCGGAAAATTTTTTTTTAACCTTTTTTGGTAGTCGATGGTGACTCCGGTGCAGTGGTGGCTAGTGGTCGATCTCCTTCTCCGGCATCTGGTCTCAAACACGAATAACATATCCATCCAAAAATTTTCAGGAGATCATAATTTGGTTTTTTATTGAAGAGTTATTCAAGTGGACTCAAGTTGTTAAGGACAGGTGTAGGCAATTTGTTAATAAAAAAGACAATAGTTTGAAAGGCTTCTAGCCAATATTTCAAAGAAACTTTGGCCGATATAAGAAGTGTAAATCTTGTTTCTATCACATGTCGGTGTTTTCTTTCTGTTCTTCCATTTTGAGCAGATGTGTAAGAACAAAAATATTGAGTTTTAATCACATACTTTTGAAGAGCACTAGCGAGACCTATATATTCACCTCCTATATTAATTGCATGCACTTAATTTTTCTATCAAATTGATTTTTAACAAGAGTTTTGTTTATGAATGTTTGGATAATATCATATTTTTGCTTAAGTGGATATAACTAGGTATATATGTTATAATCATCAAGAAATAGAATATAATACTTGAAACCTGACATTGAAACTGTTGGAGAAGGACTCCATATATCTGAATGTATAAGCTATAATGGTTGTGAAGCATGTGAAGATGAAATAGTAAAAGGCAATAAATATGATTTACCAAATTGACAAGCATCGTAAAAACTCATCTTTTCATTCACTATCGAAGTTTTGTTACAAGACTCAAGTGCCTTCGATAACACTTTATTTGATGGATGACCCAAATGTTTGTGCCAGGACTCAATAGACTCGAAACAAGATTTTTTAAAAATGTAGAAATAAAAACTTAAACAGGGTTTTGAGTTTGATTTACTGTTGATCCTTCAACTTAACTTGATAAAGTTGATCTTTATGTCTCCTTCACAACAACATTAATCTCGTTGCCTTTTCCTTAACAATGCAACCAAAAGAATCAAATAAGATATTATCATTGTTATTTGCAGTAAGTTTAGATATACTAATCAAGTTCTTTTAAATATCAGGCACATGCAATGTATTTTCAAGTAATAGATACTTTTTGCTACATGATGAATATCAAGCTTCTCACCATTTCCAACAATTAAAGATTTTTTACTAGTATAGTCTTATTTCTGCTCGAGATTTATAGCGTCATTTGTCACATGATTACTTGCACCATTGTAAACATACTAGTTTGGATCTGCATAATTTTCAGCTGAAGCAATAAACACTTAATATGGTTGGCTTTTTGTGTTATGATAAGGTACAACACTCATGTAAATTTTGTTAATTCTGTAAAAACAATAAGTTATTGTATGTTCAATCCTACCACAGACTTGACATATTGATCTGTTACCACTTACATATTTGATATATTTGCCTCGGTAAAATCTTTTTCCTCTGTTGTTGTTGTTGGCATTTCTTCCACCATGAAATTGATTTCTTGATTGGTTTGAGTTTCTGTTTCCATCATTATAGTTGATTCTATTTGCATAATTTGTCATTGGTTACCCAAGATTAATTATTGCAATTCCAGTATTGAGTTGTTCCAATCTTCTCTCATAGCTAAATAGCTTTGACTAGAGCTCAACCGATGTTCTCATTTTCACTGATTTAGCACACCAAAGGGTTGTATTCTTGTGACCAGCCAAGACGTGAGTGACCAAATCTTCAAGTGATATTGGATGACCTGCTAATGATAGATTATCAACTAAGCCTTTCATTATTTTCAAATAATCTTTCATCTTCATACTTCCCTTTTACATTTTCACAAATTTTCTCTTATAAAAAACTACATTAGATCTTGTTTTTACTCCGAACAGATTATTGATTACATCCCAAAGTTGCTTGGAGGTCTCATAACCCATTAACTCTGAAGCTACAAGAGGTTTTATCAAGTTGCAAATCTAACCAAGCAAAATTTGATCATGAGTGAACCATTCGTCATATTCTGGATTCACAACCACTTGAATATCTTTTATTCTTTGAACATGAACTTGAGAAAACTCAGGTGAACTAGGTTTCGCACCCATGATATAACCTTCAAGCTTGTTGCCTCTGATGACTGGAAGAATCATATTCTTCCACAAAAAAAAGTTATCATGATTCAACTTAACCGTTGAATAAGGCATAATAGAATTTTTAGACAGGTTTAATGTTTTTATCCCTGTGCTGATATTTGAGGTTTTTGTTTCTTGTTTCTTTCCTCATGAAATGGAGGAACTCACATCATCTCCAGTCATGGATTACTCTGATACCAAGATAAAATATTTCTTGAATATTTACTGGACAACTCCCAGCTATATTTGCGTAGAAAAATCAATTCTATTTATAGAGAAAATTTATAATTTTTGTTATAGATTAACATTATACATGTCCAATGCAAGATGAACATATGTTGTGAGAGAGAAAACAAATAATGACAAAGTTTGGTATGAAGGACTTGCAAAATGACAGCCATGGCCGGTGAGAGGGGACTGAAAAGCTGTTGATGTTTGATGCTCTGTAACTGCTGGTATATAATTTTCTACAGCTGTTGGTTTATGATCTGCATTTGTTGGTGCATACAGCAATATGGATTCTAACACCTTAGAGGAAGAAATGTGTTTGAGAGATTTGAGAAAACCAAAATAATAAGAGTATTTATAGTGTTGGGGAGGGAAATCAACATGCAAAACTAAAAAAACTAGCGTTATAGTGGAGTGGTCAATTTGACCTCCAATAATGATTATATATATATATATACATATATAGAGAGAGAGAGTATATACATATATATATATATACACACACACACCCAGCAAATGAATCGATCAAAAGCACGTTTCTGATCTAAATCAACATTCAAGTAGAAAAGCAAATGAATGCTTGTAAACATGTGACTAAAAAAGCTGACTTATTAATTTAATGGTTAATTATTTTATATTGTCAAAGAAAAAGTGGTTCTCGTTCAAATAATGAAGGAATTAAATTAAAATGTCGTTTACCATCTTATGTAATTAGAAGAGGACTCCATGCACGAGGTAAAGCGCAGCTACTTTGGTAAGTGGCTTGGAAATATATATACATATATATATATATATATTACAAACTAAAAGAATAAAAAATCATTATCATAATTATTTAAACAAGTTAAGTTTAGTTAAATAAGTTGATTTAATTAATTTTGATTAAAATTTGTATTTATTTAATTATTTTTCAAATTGTACTGAGTATATATATACACACCATGCAAATTAAGATTTGTTTTGTGAAATATTTTTAAAATTTTATTTGATAAGAGAGTCTTCATCACTCTTCATTGACCTAGAGCTTGTATAAAATTTTTGTGGGTATTTAAGACATATACATACATATATGTAAATACCTTAAGAAACTATAACAACGTGAAATTGAAAACAAAATGAAACTATAGAAAAATAAGCTATAACTGATAAACTATATTAAAAATATGCTATTTTTTAATACAAAATTTTGAACGAAATAATTAAAAAAATAAATGAAGAATTAAATTTGAAAAAAAGATAAAAATTAAAATAACTCTATGCGTAATTGCATAGGCCGAGAACACAAAATTCTCCATTTATCACAACCTTTGTTGCAGCCATCACAATGTTTGCTGTTAAAAGATGGATTCACACACTTTCCGTCACAACAAATTTCATTGTATTTGAACTTCTTTCCACATCTTCCGCAATTTAAACGATCTGTCAACACATTAATACACTTCTTCTTGCAACAATAAGGTCCTGCGCTTCTTTTAGCATGATAAACAGTAAGGTATTTGTTACATTTCACCGTTCGAGGAACGTTTTATTTGCAAGAGAAAGCGTCCTTCTGTATTGTCATTGTCTCCATATTGCACTTCAACACTGTCATTGTTCTTTGTTTCTTTTATATTTTGTATAACCATAATACTCTACGTTAAAATCATTGTTGAGAGAAGTAAGATGATCAAGATCAGTTTCTATAATATTTAGTCCCGAAATTTAGTCTGATATCAATTTTAACATTTAAAAATAAATAAAAATTTATTTATAAATTAATTTAATTTAATTTTTGTTGAATTTATTGAAAAAATAGGTTAGGGATGTAAGCGAAAATAATTTTGAAAAAAATGAGTGAAAATTTGGGTTCGGCAGATATTTTTGAAAGAGAAATTAAAAACATGGGGTTAAAGTACAAATAAAAAAATTGTACCACATAGGACCGCCCAGTCAGCAGCCCTGATGAACTGGAGCACGTCGTGTGGCAAGGCATGCTGATATCAATGCCATGAGGGAGGCCACACAAACAATCTGCGTACCCCATAATCAGGCGGCTCAGGATCGATCCCGCGTGCGTGGACGACCCGAATTTGTTTCTTCCTTAAGCGCGATCAGATAATTGAGATCAAATTGTGATGGACGGTATAGATTTATTTCTTTCTTAAGTGCGATAGGACGGTCGAAATCAAATCGCGATAGACGGTCCAAATTTATTTCTTCATTAGGTGCGATCAGACGAACGAGATCGATCATGATGGACAAACCAGATCAACGTGGGATAGATATAAATATCTCGTATCACACGGGAACTCGAACCCTAGTCGTCAGCCCCCGTCAGAGAAGAAAAAATCAGACATCAGATAAAGAGACCGACCACTAACCGTTGCCGTACCGAAGCCACCACGAACCACAAAAAAAAGTGAAAATTTCTCCTACGGTCGCAATTCGATTCCGACCATCCCTATGACTAAATCGAAGCAAAAGAGACGGTGGGTGAACTAAAACCTACATGCAAAGTCCATGGTAAAAATCTCAAAATTCCTCCAATAAGCCCATTCCCGATTCACATTTCATGTAATTTTTCAATCATTGTGTTCACCCTTATTTATTGTGCAGGTTAGCCGAAGAAAGGATCTCAGCCGCGAAGGAGGAATGGCGAAGCCGTCGCACCTAAATTCCTCCCCCCTCCCCCTCCTCAGCCGGTAGGTTCGGTTTTTTATTATTTCCCACCCAATCGAGGCCCCTAACATGTTTTTTTGCATGGATACGGGCAAAACTTGTCAAAATCGGCTAGGCTGAGGTGAACTGTCGCCATGGGCGATAGAGTTGGTGCCGCCGCCGTGCCAAAACCCCAAAATTGACCAGAATGAGTTTTGGCCATCGATTTTAGATTTTTGTGATATTTTTAGGTATGTGACGAGTGTTTTGGATTTCACAGAAAAAATTCAAAAAACTCAATATCCAATAGGAGACGTAGTAGACAGCTCGACATCTCAGAACATCGATCCGGGTAAGAATCATTCACCCTATTCTCTGTTATGGTAAATTGAGGCTTAATGATGTATAATTTTGTATTTTTATGAAAAATTAAAAAATTCTAAAAATAATTACAGGTTACTAGTGGAGCCGTAACCCGATAGTTTACATTTGTCCTGATTCTCTGTTTATTTTTATGTACTGCTTAAATTGCTTACTATTACATTGTGCATGTTAACATTGATAGTTTTTATAGTCTTTTCGATTATCTAGGTTATTTGGTCCATTCCTGCATGATTTATCTAGTTATCTGATTACTCGGTTATTGGTTATGATAAGTTAAATTGCTTGCTTTAAAACTGTTTTATTGATCTGTGAATATACAATGAGATATTGATATTGCGTGGTTGGTTGTTATATTGATGAAAATCTATATGTGAATGACATACTAGGTACCCACAAAAGGGCGGACGAGCCTAATACATAAATAATCCTACCGTAAACGTTACCTTAGTCGGACTCGGGAAGTCCCTTACCAATAAGGTTTGGAAGATATGGTTCACCCTCATACTGGACGGGGTATGAGGCGATAAAATATTTGGTGCCCATTACTAGATGGAGTATAAGGACAACTGGTTAATTGTTTAATTTAGATATTGAGTTCACGAGTAGAGGGACATCCCTATGGACCCCTAGGGATACCGGTAAGCGAGTAAAAATAGAAAGTTATCGTCACTTATTATTTTATATGTAAAAATAAAGAGTGTATGAATATGGGTCTTTATAGGTTATTTTTGAAAAAGTTTGTTACGTAAATACAGAATAAATGACTTTCTTCATATTAAATGAATTTACATCAATTAATGGCTCCATTAGTCATTTTTTAGATTTTTATTAATTTTCAGTTTTTCGTATCTGTTATTAATATGATATTCTTACTGTACTAGTGTAGCTCACCATTTCATTAAGTATTTAGATCAAAAGTACCAGGATAGAGATTCCAATCAATAAGAGAATTGTGAGTAGTTTACTACCCGAATTCTTTTCAAGTGCTAGTAAATGTCGTTCTAAAATGCTTAATTATTTGCTTTTCATTTTTTTTTTAATTTTTGTTTGATATTTTAGAAATGATATTCTCGTTATCCTATTTGACATTCTAAATTATTATATAAGGAATTAAAACCCTGACTATATTAATCGCTTTCGTATTTAATTTATAAATTTATTTTCATTTAAATTCCGAGTCTCTACAGTTTTATTGACTTCGTGGAACTAAACACGAATGAAAAAGAAGAAAAAAATGAGAATAGAGATGCTGAGGAAAAATCTAGAGAGAGAGGGGGAGTTTTATTTTTTTTTTCTTCTCTTTTGGGTTTTTGAAGGAGAAATGTCTTGGGGGATGAAGCATGGGAAAAGAATGGTACAAGTATTTATAGCGTAGGAGAGATGAATTAACATGAGACGTGCTAGTGGAGTGGTTTATTTGACCTCCATTAATGGACCATATATGACATATATATAATATAATATACACACTCACCCACCTAACAATGAGGTCAAATGCGTGTTTTCCTTCATCAACATTCAAATAGAAAAATAAGTAGTATTTTACCTAAGTAAAAAATGTGATTCATAAGCTCACTTATTGATTTAATTATTAATTAATTTAGATTGTTATAAAAGTGTCTATTGTGAAATATTTTTTTAAAAAAAATGGAAGAGTGAAATTTTATTGACCAAGATGCTTGATTATCATACAGATGTACATTTATTATTACTAAAATGACATACATACATATTATTAGTAATATAATATAATTATTTTTAAATAAAAATATGCATAAAAATAATATCCAATTTAAACCCACAACTTAATTAAATAGTGGTTGATTAATTATTTAATTAGTTTGAAGTAACTATATATATATATATCCAGTTTATGATTACGAAACTTATTCAATATGATCGACTGTGTATCACTTTAATTGTAAAATAATTCAACCTTAATTCTTGTTTATTCTTGACATATATAGTTTAGCTATGTTTTGAATAATTGGATTTCATTTGTAAAATTCACATAAATTATTTTAATTTTGAGTGAATACAAATTTTTTTCATAAAAATAATAAAAAAGTCTCCTAAATAATTTTAAGTGATACTCCAATAATAAATTTGAGAACTTATTAAAATTGGTAAAATAAAAGTACATTGTTCCAATTATATAAACTTAGAATTATTTAGGATATCATTTTCTTAATCATATTATTTAGGATTCAATCACCATAACCACTAAATTATGAATGATTATAAAAAATTTTAACATTGAGTTTGATGTGAATTATAATTCTTTAAAATACCAATAGTGTAATGCCCAAATTAATTTAATTATAAAATTAAATTAATTATAAATATAATTTTTTAATTTTAATTTAGTGTAAAAATGAAAAAAAATATGATGGAGGATGAAATTGAGAATAATTTTGAAAAAAAAGAGTGAAAATTTGGGTTCTGAGGGTATTTTTGAAAAAAAAATAAAAAATCTGTGGTTAAAATATAATTTAGAAAATTTTTACCACGTATGATGCCCGGTCAACAGCCCCGACGAATCAGGATACGCCGCATGGTAACAGACGGTGACGTGGTGCCACGCAGGAGGCCATGCGGGCGATCCGTGTGCTCGCGATCGAATGGCCCAGATTCGTTCCCGCGCGTACGGACGGCCTGGACGTGTTCACTCCCCAAACGCAATCAGACAGCTATATTTAAACGCGATCAGACTGTCCATATTAGATCACGATAGACGATACAGATTAGATCGCGATGAATGGTCTAGATTCACTCCCTATTTAATCGTGATCAAACAGTCTATATCAAAGGCGATTGACGATTTAGATTAAATTGAGACAAATATAAATAACATCATTCACACCAAACCCTAACCCTAGCCGCCAGCCACACTCGCCGGAGAAGAAGACCTAGCTACCGAGAAGGAGAGCCGCCACCACCAGCCGCCGCGCCAGGGTTACTTTCGACCGCCAAAAAAGGTAAAAATTTATCCCTTTGCTGAGAATTCAATTTTAAACACTCCTATGGTCAAATTAGAACAAAAAGACCGGCTGATTGACTGAAAACTGCGGGCAAAGTCCGGCAGCGTCACCGTGGGAAATTTTACAAAATGCCTCCGATAAGGCCCTTCTCGATTCCTGTTCGGTGTAATTTTTCTACCGTTGTGATCACCGTTTACTTCTTTATAGGTTGACTAGAGCAAAACATCCAACCGCAATGTGAGCTGGAGGAGTCGCCGCATCAGAGAGCCCCACCGCCGATGAGTTTCAGTTTTTTGTATTTTTTCGGCCAACCGATGCCTCTTAACGTATTTTCTCGTAGGGATCAATGCAAAATCGATCGAATTCGGCTAAAAATAGCCAACCCAAGGCGGACCCACTGTGTCGGAATTGGCCAAAATTGGACCCTGAGGCTGATTTTAGGATTTTTTGGGACATTTGTAGGTACTTATAATGCGTTTTGATTTTTGAAGAAAAATTCAGGGAACCCAGGGACCGCCAGTTGGCGCAATCGACAGTTTAGCCTTTCGGGCATGTAATTGAGTAAGAATCCATCACTCTATCCTCTGTTATGGAATTGAAGTTTAATTTTAAATAATATGGTATTTCATGAAATTTAAAATATATATATATATAATTAATTACGGGTTACTAATGGAGGCAGAATAAAAAAATTATTTTATGTTGATTTCTATTAATTTATTTTATAGTTCAAATGCATGATAGTATCTGATTTATCGATTTTATGGTTTGAATGCATGTATTGCTGCCTTACGTGACTACTGTTAAGTTAGAAAACCGAGATATGATTGCATTCCCTGATGCATGTTTGTTTGTTTATGTGATTACGGTTGATTTGAAAAATGTAGACTAAAGGAAAGTGAAAAAATTGTGTGATTAAGTGAATGGATGAAACGACAGCCTTATTAGATATCCTAGGAGACGATGGATGGATCAGGTACAATAGGGAACCCTACCGTGAATGTTGTCTCATACTGGACGGGGTATCGAGACTTGATAATTTGGTGCCATACTGTACGGGGTATGGGGACGGTCCGTTTCACCCTTATACAAGACGAGATATTGAGGTTTAGTGGTTTGACGCTTGTACCGGACGGGGTATGAGGACGGTTCTTTAATTGAGAATGTTGAAGGAAATGGTTCACGCATAGCGGGAACATTTCTATGAACCCCAATGGATACCAGTAAGCCGATAAAAGAAAAGATTGTTGTTTGATTTATTGAATATGAATTTATAATGTGTGCATGTTACCAATTGCATATGGAATCATGATAGTGTTATGTTATTGTCTCTATAGGTTGCTTTTATAAATCCCGCTGCGGTAAGTGGATGGTAAATGCTTTTATTATTAAGAAATATATTTACTTAATTAAGTGTTCCATTAGTTGTTTTGATTTTCTACCAATCTTTATTTCTGTGTCGGTGAATAGTGTGATATTCTTATTAGACTAGTGTATCTCAGTCCTTATTTAACCATTTCATATCAAAAGGACTAGGATCCACAAGAGAGTTGCGAGTATAATAGCATTTTTATTCATTTTCTGTTTATTTTTTTTGTTTTTTTGTATTTCTTTCAAAAAGTTAGTTCTCGTAACACTATTTGAGACTTTAAGTTTATCTGTAAGGAATGTAAACTTTAACTATTTATTTCGCTTTCGCATTTAAATTATAATTTATTTCTTAGGACATTCCGAAATCGTTACAAATATAATATAAATAATATAAAATATAAATAAAAATAACATTGTAATTTCAAATTAATTCAAGTAAAATGATTTTGTAATTATAATAAATATTTAATTCAAATAACATAACACTCTTATAAAAGATTTGAGGGCGCAAATTTAAATTCTATCTTCTTTTTACTCTTCTATAGAAATATACTTGTTATTATCTTCGCAAGTTCATGATTATGAAATTAAGTATATAAGTGAAGTTGACTTATATCAGTTTTTTTATCTTAATTAAACTTTATTTCTAATAATTCTACATAAAAAGACTGGACTGTACTATATGAGTTTTTTTAAAGGCATATTTATTCTGTATTAGCTAAATATTTGTTAAATAATATTTTAATTTCTAATAACTAAATAACAAGTGCAACTAATTTTTTTTTGTTTTTTATGCAGAAATACTCTAAAAATCAATTTATTTCAAGAAGTTATTTATAATGACATGAAATAAATCACTTTATACATTAAAAATATATCTCAGTTACAATTGAACTTATTAAAGAACAAAAATTTATTTGAAAAATCAAAGAATAAATAATATTATGTATGTACTCTCATTCTATGCATAATTGCAGAGGCCAAGAACACAAAGCTCTCCACCATTGCAGCCTTTATTGCAGCCGCCACAATGCTTGTTATTAAATGATGGATTCACGCATTTTCCCTCGCAGCAAATCTCATTGTACTTACATTTTTTGCCACATCTCCCGCAATTCAAACGATCTGTCAATACACTAACACATTTCTTCTTGCAACAATGAGGTCCGGGACTACCTTTGGCTTGACAAATGGTAGGAAACTTGTTGCATCTCATTCTTCGAGTTTGTAATCCCCTTTGCAAGAGAAATCGTCTGTCTTGGTGGTCAACATCTTCATTTTCTAGTACTCCTTCGTACTCCTCGCTATCGGCTTCTTCCGTGTTCTGTGTTGCTACTGCTAAAAGCATCATTAATAAAGCTAAGATGATCAAGAATACGCTTATCGACCTCATGGAGATAGAAAAGAAAATAAAGATGAGGGTGATATATATATATATATATATATATAGAGAGAGAGAGAGAGAGAGAGAGAGAGAGAGAGGGTTGAGTGTTTCAATTTCTTTGTTGAAGAACTGTGGAGATGGAGAAGAGCAAAGGAGGGTATTTATAGGTATAATTCTGGTAGTGCTAGTGGAGCGGGATCTGATATTTGACCTCCATTAGTATGCATAATATATATATGTATATAATGTCCGCGTTTCTTCTTTGAATCGAATAGAAAATAAATGAATGGGTGTAAAAAGATGAGACTCGTAAAGTGCTTATTTTATATTTCAGCCAAAAGGTGCTTATTATATATTCTTCAATTGTACAAAAAGGAAAAGAAAGCACTGTATGTATGTATATATATGAATAAAGAGGAGGAAGGGGGAAAAAGAAAGCACTACATACATATACATAGCGTATATATATGATATGATACGTGATGTGCTGGTATTTTTTATTTGAAAAGAAGCACGTGATATTTTCATTTTGGTAAATATGCATGGCTGCCTATTTTGAAAAGAAACTTAATAATAAACTTAACTAGCTAACAGTCTTGAAAAGTTTCAACGTGCAAAATTTTTCTGATACATATTCTAAAAAATGCTTAAATTATA
>NW_019014680.1:2402397-2418067 GCF_000150535.2 Carica papaya | reverse complement strand
GAGTATATTTTTGAAGCATAAATCGGATACATGTGGAATAGTTAAGAATTTTGTGGCATATTTTAAAAGACAAAGTGATTATTTTTTCATAACTTTAAGAACTGATAGAGGCACAGAATGTATTGTTTGTGATGATTTCTTAAGAAAACATGGAATTAAATATCAGTTAACAGCTAAATATACTCCTCACCAAAACAGAGTGGCATAAAAAAATAGAACTATTATGGACATGGTGAGAAGCCTAATGCATTGTAAGAAATTTCCTAAGAGTTTTTGGGCAGAAGCGGTTGCTTGTGCAGTTTATATTTTAAACAGATATCCTGTTAAAAGTGTTCGTGATAAAACACCACAAGAAGTATGGAGCGGACAAAAGCCTAATTTAAGGCATATGAGGGTGTTTGGTTGTATCACTTATTCACATGTACCAGTTGAATTAAGGAAGAAACTTGATGATAAAGCAGACAAATGCATTTTATTGGTTATAGCATGGAAATAAAGGGCTACAAGCTGTACAACCCAAAGACCCAAAAGGTAATCATTAGTCGCGATGTTACTTTTGATGAAGATGGAGTATGAGAATGGTCTGAAGAATAAAAGAGATCACTATCAATTCTAGTGTTCATAAATAATGAAATAAAAATAAGTAATCGCACTGGCGAGCAGTCTTCTCCTCTAGTTTCTGAAGAATCATCAAGTGTCGCTCCAGAAGCTTCTTCTCCTCCTGTACTAAGACATTCACAACGAGATCATCGTCCACCTAACTATTTAAAGGATTATGAAGTTAGTAATAATCCTACTGATGATGGAGATGTTGTTCATTATGTTTTCTTTGTAGATTATGATCCAATAGTATTCAAAGAAGCGTCTAATGATGATCGGTGGAATAATACATGATAATTGATATTGAGAAGAATAATACATGGGAATTAATTACTCTATGGAATGAAAAGAAGTCAACTGGAGTCAAATGGGTATACAAGAAAAAGTACAAGCCTAACGGATAAGTAGAACTGTTTAAAACAAGGCTAGTTGTAAAAGGATACAAACAAAAGTCAGGTATTGATTACTTTTAAGTATTTGCTCATGTTGCTAGATTTGATAGTGTGCGTGTGATTATTTCACTTGCTGTCCAAAATTATTGGAAAATATATTAAATAGATGTAAAGTCAGCATTTCTAAATAGTGTACTCGAATAAGAAATGTATGTTAAACAACCACCTGGCTATGAGAAGAAAGGTGAAGAAGATAAAGTTTATCGGTTGAATAAGGCTTTATATGGGCTTAAACAAGCGCCAAAGGCATGGTATACTAGTATTGACACCTATTTCTTGATCATGGTTTCCAAAAATGTCCCTACGAACATACTTTATATATCAAGACAGACAAGGATGGAGATATTGTTGTCATTTGCTTTTATGTGGATGATTTGATTTTCATCAGTAATAATTCAAGACTCCTGTCAGAATTTAGGGAGGATATGATTGTCCACTTTGAGATGAGAGATATGGGGTTAATGTCTTACTTTCTTGATATTAAGGTTAATGAAACAAATAAAAGCATATTCATTTCTCAAAAGAAATATGTAGAAGATATCTTAAAAAAATTTAAGATGGAAGCTTGCAAACCAACATTAATAACAGTGGAAGAAAGGTTAAAGTCTATAAAAGACGAAAGCGGTGATTTAGTTGATGCAACAAATTTTAGGAGACCTATTGAAAGCTTGAGATACTTAAAACAACTAAATTTGACATTGTTATGGAGTTTGTATTGTGAGCATGGAGTTGGTATTGTGAGAAGATTTATGGAATCACCAAGAGAGACTCATTACTAAGCTGCAAAGAGAATATTAAAATATATTAAAGGAACGTTTGATGATGGCATTCTATATTCAACCTCTACACAAGATGGAATTAATTGGGTATACAGACAGTGATTGAACGGGTAATATTGAAGAAAGGAAAAGTACTTCAAGTTATGTGTTTAATTTTGATTCGGGTGCATTTTCTTGGTCCTCTAAAAAACAACATGTATTAGCACTTTCAACAGCAGTAGCAGAGTATATAGCAGCTGTAAGTTGCGCTGCTCAAGCAATTTGGCTACGAAGGATGCTTAATGAGTTAAAACATCAACAACATGGCCCAACGACAATCTATTGTGATAATCAATCAGCTATTACCTTAACAAAGAATTCAGTATTTCATGGTCGTAGCAAACACATCAACATCAAACATCATTACATCCGTGACTTAGTGAAAGATAAAGAGATCGTGGTCAAGTACTGTGCATCTAAAAATCAAATTGCGGATATTTTCACAAAACCATTTAAAACATATATATTTATCAAGTTAAAGAAGATGTTGGGATTAGTTAAATCAAGTTTAAGAGAGGAAGTTGGATGATTAAACTTGATTTAATTAATGTTTGAAATTAAAACTTCAATTAATTTATAATAAAGAGGCAAAGTTAAAGCAGTAATAATAAAGAGAGATAAAGGTGAAGCGGTAACAACAAAGAGAAGAAATGAATGACAACAATAAAGAAAGTGAAGGCAAAAAGACAACCTTTCTACTTATATAAATAGGTTTAGGAAAAGAGAAAATACAGACAAATGTGAGTAAAAGAAAAATATTTGGGAGATAAAGTGAAAAAAAATATTAAGTGATAATTATTAACTTCAGCATGCTAATGCATAACGGGTTTGGGATGTGAAATTTTGTCTAGTGCGTATTGTAAGACTTATGTTCTTTCTATTAATAAAGTACAAAGTGTTTTTTAATTTATAAATTTATTTTTTAAACAATTATAAAAAAATTAAATTACCAAAAAATAATTAATCGATTTATTAGTATATTAATTTATTTATTAAGTCAAAAAGTTGATAAATTAATAACGTTGGAAAACTACTTCCACAACTTTTATCCACAAATAATTTATATATAATAGCAATTAATTTAAAAATAAAGGAAATTACCTGGTGATAAAATTGGAAATTTTGATTGCTTAAAGAGTTTAATTTATTTACACCACTAGAGGAAATCAAGAATTTAATTTATGCCATCATATATTTAAAGAATTAACATATAGGAATATAAATTATAGCATTTAATGAGAATCATTTATAAATATATATATATATATAATTTTTATTTTAAATAAGAGTTAAAATTTAAATATTTATTTTAAATTAAAATTGAAAACATTTTGACATTATGACAACATACTAAAAAATCATGGCAACTTCAAATTGATGATATTCCCTCTTCAAAAAATGTTCTTCATCCTTGAAAAAGAAAAGTGAGTAGAGAATAATTTCATACTTGTAAATCAAATTTTCAAGAGGCATTTATATTTTTCTTTTTTTTTTTCTTTTGTTATTTTATTATTTTATTTAATAAAATTTGAAGTCTAAAAAAATAAGTCGGCTTTAAATTAATTTTTTTTTTTTAAAATATTAACTAAGGACCTTTTTTTAAGAAATTATTAATTACAGCTAGAAAAATGCTACGAGAACTTTCCAGTGAAGGAAGCCGAAGACGACGACTGCAAGGTTAAGATACTACCAGTCAGGAAAAGACTTGAAGTGGAAATACTACGCTCCTCCATGTAGCCTAGACTACCACTCGCAATCACAGAACCTCTGCTTTTCGCTCTAACGATCGCCACTGATCGAAAGAGAACAAGGATCGAGAGAATTTTGAATTGAAAAGGAAAAAGAACGGAGAAAGAGGATAATGGATCACGACTTCTTTATCGCACCGCCGGTGCCGGACCTCCATGTGGCTTCGCCGTCGACGCTCGGCATGGAGTCCGCCGAACCTCATGCCGTTGAGATCATCCTCAACTACCGGTTCAGGGACAAGCAGCTGCTTGTTGGAGCGTTAACTCATCCTTCTTACGCCGGCGGCTCGGTTTCCTACCAGCGGCTCGAGTTCATCGGCGATGCTGCGCTCGGCCTCGCCTTCAGCAATTACGTGTTCCTAACTTATCCTGAGCTCGAACCTGGCCAGATGTCGCTGCTACGTGCCGCGAATATCAGTACGGAGAAACTCGCGCGCGTCGCCGTCAAGCACGGCCTATATGCTTTTGTTAAGCGCAATTCTACTGCTCTTGATGACATGGTATTTTCGATGTTTCCTTTTCTTGCTTAGTTGCTTTAGTTTTTGAAAGCAGAAATTGGTGGTTTAGTTTCTTGTTTGTTTGGAAGCATACAAGTTATACTGTATACATTTACATGCATATCAATGTATATCAAGATAATATTCAACAAATTAATATCACAACCTTCTTTTTTTTAATTTTATTACAATTTAAACTTTGTTTAGTAGATTTTTACATTACCTTGTGCATTTGTTTTTTGTCGTTTACGTTTATTTATTTAGGCGACTTCCAATTGTTTTCTTTTTTATATCTAATTCTGATTTGTTTAGTCTTGAACTTCTACATATTCCTGTGTTTGGTCTTAATGCAATTCAATACTTAAAGATCATGTTGTTTGCTACCGTTGATTTTTATCAACGGTCTTATAAGAAAGTCTTCAGAATTTTATCAATGGTTCTCCACGCTGCAACATATTTGTAGGTTAAGGAGTTCACTACGCAGTGAGTCAAGAAGATAATGCTGTTTCCTATGGCGGGTTAATGAAAGCACCAAAGATTCTTGCCGACATTGTAGAATCTCTCGCTGCTGCTGTTTACGTAGATGTCAATTTTGATTTGCAAAGGCTATGGGTGGTTTAGTAGCCATCAATGACTCAATGCTTCCTTTCTTTCTTGTTTTTTTAGGTGGGTTTGGGGTTTTAGAAACTTGTGACTTAAAGCAGTGTATATTTGCAGATCTTTAGGGGTCTATTGGAGCCTATTGTCACACTGGAAGATATACAGCAGCAGCCTCAGCCCGTGACACTACTTTTTGAGTTCTGTCAAAAGCATGGGAAGCAACTTGATTTTGTTTTCCGGAAAAACGAGTCAAAAATTATTGCTAGCGTCTATGTGGATGGTGCCTTAGTTGCCTCTGCATCTTCCAAGCAGAAGGAAATTGCAAAACTTTCTGCTGCAAGGGAAGCTTTGCATAAGTTTTCACAATCTATCCACGCTAGTGAAAGGATGTTTGGTACCAATGATGGGATTGATACAAATTTTGAGAATGGAGGTGCCAAGCAGAAATTACATGACCTATGTGGCAAGAAGAAGTGGGCAAATCCTAATTACAGGTATGAACCAATTTTTTGCTGAAAATTAATATGAATGTGAAGGTTTATATGCAGTTGTGAATTCTTTGATGTCTTATATTGATTTTGTAGGGTTAAAACCATTTATGCATTTATAAGTTCTTGTTTCTCATGAGAAAAGTTTTCGTTTTTCATTGATTACGCATGGGAAGCCACAAATAGCACAGTTAGCTAAAGAATATTGTGGAAAAAAATTAGTTCTTGAATTCAGCTGGTTTTTTTTGTAAGTTTTACCGTCGTAGGTCTACAATTTAGAATAATCAAACACTTGTACACTAGTGTCTTCTAAGCTCTTATCTCCAAAAAAAAAAAAAAACTAGTGTCTTCTGAGCTCAATAAAGCCTATTGTAGTTTACCCTCATGTTTTATTAGATAAGCAAAGGAATTTTTTAGATAGAACTTAATAAACCGAACCTCTTTCTTATAAGTAATCAACTGAATTGATATTTAAAAGGATTGCAAAGAGCAAGGTCAAATGAGAATGTGAACTGATTACCTTTAGGTGCTTAATCTAGTTGTTTTCATGCTTCACTGTTTGTTGTTTATCTTAATATTTCAAATGAATGATAATCACTTCATGACTTGTGGACTGAATCAAGGTTTTGGAGTTAGCAATACGCTATTGGCTGCATAATTTTGGCGAATGGCCCTCTCTTTCTTTTTCTCTTTGTGACCAGATTAGGGAAAGATGATCCCTTTGCATCACAAATAAAAGAGAGTCAGATGTTTCATTGGGATTATTTTTCTAAGAGATCTAACATTCTTCTCTTTATTAAGCCAACACCTCACTCTTATAGCTGTAAGGATTCCTTCCATAATTTTGATATGTGCTTGAACTTTGGTTGTTAGAGTGAAATTTTTACTTTTTTTACAGTCTGTTTAGTTCAATTCTCATTTAATTCTTACTTTATTTTTTCACTTAACTGTTACAATTCAAAATGAGAGTCAAGGTAATATTATGTTACCACGAAGTGAAACTCCTGTAAATTTACTTCTGCCCTTTTTTCTGTTTGTCTTGTGAATATCCAATTTTTCTTGCAGCATTGAGAAAGATGATGGTCCACCTCACAAGAAGAAATATGTATGCTCAGTTAAAATTCCAACTGCAGATGGTGTGCTGTATATGATGGGAGATGAAAAGTCCCGAGTAAAGGAGGCAGAAAACTCTGCAGCATCTTTGATGATCCGTTCCCTACAAGAAGCCAAGTTTCCGTAGCTTTGGCACTGTATGTGTTGTTTTCTGCAAAGTGAGGATGTTTGGCATGTGTGATGCAAAGCAAAAAGATATTATTTTGGAAAAAAAGTTTTCAATTAATTATTTTTGTAATAATTATTATTAACTTGTATTTTTAAATTAGTTAGGTTATTTGGTCCTTTTTCAGCATATCTTTATATTTTAGTTTTCTATACAACTAGATTAAGTATTATAGAAATTAGAATTTTTTTAAAAAAATTATTTTATAATTTTTCATTAGTGTAATTAATGTTATATAATTCAATTATGGGTTCACCAGGGAAAATTGTTTGAAGTACAATAGTTGGATTGAAATTTATTAAATTTTTCTCAGATTTGGAGGCAATCAAGGAACAAGGTGAACAGGATAGATACTGTCAGCATGGTGACTCACAATGTAGGAAGCTCCTCATGGATTCCTCCCGCACCAGGTATCTTCAAGTCGAATTTTGATGCCTCAATGGAACAGAGCGGTTGGACGGTTTAGAGCATAGTATATAGAAGCTTGCGGAGGAATGTAATTGTTTCTGGAACGCAAAAAATCTTATTGCCAAACTCTGTTGTAGTGGCAGATATTCATGCTATAATGAATGGGTTGGAGATAGCACAAAGCACGGGCGTCCACGGTATTATGGTAGAAGGTAATTCACAGCTTGTTTTTTAAAGTATCTCTACAACAGTCAAAACACTCTTCAGAGGCTGAATATTATTTGATTACTTGTTTTGTTCTTTTGTAACCTTTGTTTCGTGTTGGATTCTTAGATTTTGTGATCAGGTTGCTTATATCTTTGTTCAGAGAACATTAAGAATTCCTATTAGTTTTATGATTGTAACCGAGACACCCTTATGTTTTACTCCTCTCTCAAAGCTGCGCCACGTATAATAGTTTTGTGAATGACGAGTGTTTTTTTTTTTTTTTCCCCCCTTCAAAAAAGCAACTTATTTGTTAGAGTTTTTTTCTTTATTATCTTTATCTTCGTTCGTTTGTTTACAAAGCTCAAGATTTTTAATGTATTTTTTCTTGGGTTGTGAATTTGAATTCTCAAACTTATTTTTCAGAGAGAGAGAGAGAGAGAGAGAGTTTGGACAAGAATATGGGCTGCAAGGCAGATCATTCCAATCTCAAACGGCAATTCATACTCACAAGGTTTTTTATGTTATTTCATTTTACTGTAAAAATATTCTCTCAAAGTTTCTACTAGCTAGCTGCTAGACAATTTAACAATTTTTATAACCATTTCAGATTATTATTATTAGCGCTATCTATCTGCCAAATAATTTTTAGAAGATCATACGCTGTCAAAGTTATAATACCAATGAAATAATAACATAATAATTTAAACCAAGACTTAATGCCCTAATCAAAGGTGCCTAATTTACTGGTATTTCAATGACGGTCTGACGAGGCATTCAAGCACGGAACAAAACGGCGTCGTTCTTTGTCATAAACAGAATCTTTGACTGCGCCAGTAACCACCAACGGCCATTCGGGGACCACGAACAAATGCAAATTTGTTGTTGTAATGACACCATCACGGATAAAAAGGGAAAGCGAAAAAGGATGCTACCGTGACTCCTCGACTCTTTACCGTATTCTTTATTTTTTTATTTTTTAATATATTAAATAAATTATAATTTGATATTCCATACTTTAATTTTTTTTTTTTTTCTACTTTCAATCTCTATTTTTTTATATAACTTATATCTTCTGTGGTACTATTAATTTCTGGAAAAAAAAAAAAAAAAGAACGCACACACATGGAAACACATTTCACATAAATATTAATTTTTATCTTTTAATTATTTGTTTTTGCTTAAAAGTTCCGACACTTGCAGATTTGTTTTTTTCTAAAAAGTGACAACGTTTGTAAAATGATAGAATGTTGAATTATAACAAAACCAAATGACAGTAAAAATAAAACATAATTTACCTAAAATATAAAGGATCTTTTCTAACTGTCGGATATAATGCTAAAAAGACTTGTCGATGATGTAATGGTTCATATATTTATAAAATTAGCAACACAGAAAAAAAAAAAAAGATGCATGAATCTATATATTCCGTAAAGTTTGAGAGGAAAGAAAAAGGGGGCCAAAAAAAAAAATGGGTGTCATAAATCTTTAAAGGGATGCCACAAGAATATTAGGGAGAGTAACCATGAAAGATAATGATCCATGCAAGCAACAGGAACCCTCCTCTCTCCCTAGACACCCCCCCCCCCCCCCCAATTCAGTCCACAAGATCCCCAACTGGGAAACTTACAAATTTGAAAAAAGAAGAAAAAGGAGAAACGCAATTTCTTCTCTGCTAACTAATTTCCCACCACAGATCAAAAGAGGAAACCTTATAGACCTTCATGTATATCAACAAAAAGGAGATAATTTATAAAAAAAAAAAAAATTAAAATTAAAATTAAAATCTCAAGGAAAAAAATCAAAAACATGCAGGCCAAGTTCATTCCGGGGCAACTGGGTCCCCACATCATGATATATATCAACAAGAGTTGGTGGAATATATGGCTTCTTTTAGAGGAGCACATTATCACTAAACTACAAATTAAGGTTACCCATCAAGATTTTTTTGACGTTAGAGGTGCATTTCACTGTTATATTTGTCATCTACTGATACCGATTCTTCCGAGAAATTACCTTTTTTGAAAAATGGAGGACCAAATGAAATGTTTACCAATGAAAATTAAACACCCAACAGTGCGTCCAAGTAAATATCAAACTCACCTAGAGCCTTTAAGTCAAGCGGCAAAGACCCTCAGTTACCTATTACGAGATTAATAATCAAATTAGACTCTTTAACATACCATTTGAGGCCAAACAAAAGTTAATATCAAGTCAATATATAAACAAGCAAAAGAAGTACCTAACTCAATCTGATATTGAGCTTCAATTTATGTAGTAACTTTAAATCATCTATCATCAATAACTTGAGTTTTAAATTTTTTAGAACTAATAAACAAGACTTGAAAAGTGTTGAGCCAATAATAGCTAGACCAAGGTTTTGTGACGTGGGGAAAGAAAATAAATTGCACTTCTTGTAACATTCAGCATCCTACATCGATAGTGTTACGAGGAAAACTCCAGTGTATATTTATGCTGTAAAAATTGCCTCCAAAAAGTAAACTACAAATATTTATGGAACTAAAGAATTAATTTGCTTTTTATGTATCCATTTGCTGATTTGGCTTTTTGGAGAAGCATAAGGTTATACTAAAACAATAATGCACATAATATATCAGTGCAAATATCATTTCCATTAGGCGGGTTCATCACCAACAATACCATAAACATTTACCACAGAAATTTATGCACAAAGACTGGACTAATTTGATAAAGAATCTTTGATTTGTGCCACAAATGAAAAAGTAATAGCGAAGGTGATTTTATTCATTCATCAAGCGTGATAAAGTTAAGAGAGGAAGCTGGTTAGGTATAGGGTGCAGAATTAATTATTATTTTTTTATCTGAGGACTAAAACTAATGAACTGAGGAAGCCTGAAATTTTAATATGGCTCTGCTACCATGAACAAGCATAAAAAAGATGTTGAAGACCATTTTACTCATGGAGCATATACGTTATTTATAATATTATAAACTAGAGTTCTGCTCTAATGAGTATATAGATTTCTAGTCTAACAAGATTTAAGTTGTATAATTCTACTGGTAAAAAAATTATAATGTTGGTGATACATTCAAATTAAAATATATATTAAATTTTATCCCCTTAACAAAGACTGGATTGATTTGGTAATTTTCTGATCAAGTTATGTAAGTACCCTAAGAGGAGACCAAAATGATCATAAATATTTATCACAGACATTCATGCATGGCCGTACATTAACAAAACAATAGCTATTATGTGTTCATTCATGCAGCAATTTCAATACAACTAAATATATCATGTATGTCTTGATTCAAGACACTTCATGTCAAATAATGTATGAAGTGTCAGGCTAGAATAGGTGATAATCACCAGTCGTGAGGCTGAACTAGATACAAATCAATATTAAGCATGACGACTACTAGAGGTTTGCCAACTTGAACCTGTACAAAACCCGAATTAGAAGGAAATTGTAGACTAGTTAATTATAATCCAATTTTCCTATATATTAACTCCCCCCAAAACCAATGATCCTAAGTTGATATGTATAGCAAGATCAGCAAATATTAATTATATATTTTTATGCTTAAAACCTCACTAAAATGCTTTTTGGTATAACCCATGAATCCTCTTCCAAGACTCTTCTCTTTGCATCTTCAGTTGCTTGTAGAAGTTGCCTATAAACGTCTCTGCTTTGGTAAACAGCTCTTGCCCAGTAAGCCCGCCAACCTCTTCTTCCTCCTCCTCATATTCATCAGCCTCATATCCCGCTTCTGCATCTCCATTTCCTATGAAGAAGAGGCTTGGCATAGAGGGACACTTTTTCACCATATCAACCTTTACACCACCATTAACAATCTTCTCGGAGGCTGATTTCTCAACAACCTTAGGCTTCTTTTCATTAGGAGGAGCACTAACCTTAGTAGCTTGATCAGGAGAGGTTTCTGTGGCTGTTAATGGCTTTGGTGCAGCACAAGAAGCATGGTGTTTTTTGTCATGATGATCTTGGGGCTTAGAGAAGAGCACTGAGACTAAGCCTGCTTCTGCTCCTAGAGAAATGATGAGGAGATTGATGACAAAGTAGAGGTAAGTAGGACGAAAAGATGACGATAAGATAGGTGTTATGAAGAGAAGAGCAGCTACAAGAGAGAGCATTAGGAGTTGAGATTTCTTAAACTTGGTCATGATGTTTTACCCTTTGCCAGTTAGCGCAATGGTGATAGCCAGAGCCCGGAGGTGGTGAGAAGTTTGAAATATTAAGGGGAGTTTGTAGTCGAGTAGAGATGAAGAGAATTGTGGGTATATTTATAAAGAGATGTACAGGAGTTGCTAGATGGTAGTTATGGTCTACTACAAAACGATGGTTGAAGAAATATTTATTCATATATTTTATCATAAGCATGTAAAAGAAATTTTGAGAGAGTTAACTAACATATCAAACATTTACCAAAGTGATTTTTGAAAATAAAGGATATTCATGCATAAGTGAAACAGTTGAAAATTTTTCCTACAGTGCAAGAAGTGAGTTAATGAGAGATTAGAGCTATACAAGTATTAAGCTCTTAATAGCTTCTTATTCCTTTCTTTCATTATAAAATTAAATAACACCTTCATAAGATCATGAATCCAAGTTCATTTTTAAAAAAATGACCTGATTAACTAAAATCAATGTCTACAGACTGTCAAACTTAATCTTCTGTTCACCTTATCTAAAAAGAATCTTTAGTAAATAATATCCAGTCACATGAAGTTTGAACTTACTAGAATAAGTAAATTACTGTAATCAACATCTCAAAAGATATAAAAAAATTTCTAGTAATTAAAAAATAAAAATAAAAATAAAAAATATATATACATACATATAACAAAAAAAAAAAAAAAAAAGAGAAAAAGAATAGTAAAGCATGGTAAATGAAATGTAAAAAAGAAAAAAGGGAAGAGGACAAATGGTACAAATACAATATTGGGAAGGAGAAAAAGGAAAGGGTCAAGAGAACATGCAAGAGGGAGGAAGATCGGTATGTAATTGGACATTGGTCGATAAGGTCGGTGAAAGCATATTCCTAAGCACTCACTTTTTCACCTGCTTCTCTCTTTTGTTAATCAGTAAGCAGATGGCATTAAACTGAACCAGAAAATTTTTTATGTTTCCAGCTTTTGTTTTCACATAAAGCGTGACGTTTAGCGGTTTAAATATGCGGGTCCACTTGATGACAATCTTACGAGGTCCGAAACGGTCCCCTTTGTCTTTATCCATAGAATCTTTCATTTTGGACTCCTGGGAATATTTTCCCGCCAAATAACACCCCCCCCCCCCCCCACACACACACACACATATATATATATATATATATATATACATGTATATATGTAGACCGTCTACCCCACTGTTCCACTTGAATTAGTGCGCAGGTGGGACCCATAAATTCCTCGCTCATATTGCCAGTCAAGAACGTTGATGGCTATAGAAACTGTGGGTGGAGTCCAATCAAATAGCAGTTTATTTTATAAAATATATTAAATTAACGTGTTTTTTTTTTTTTACAAAAAAAAAGTATCTTCTAAGACATGCGTTAGCTTTAACATGTATTAAAATATTTTTTGAAAAAAAATAAGATCGGAGACAAGAAATTACAGAATAAGAGCAAAAATACTCTGCAACAAAATATATATATATATATATATGCACGTATGTGTATTATGCACATTTGCTTTCTCATTCCGAGGAATATTTTTTTATTTAGGGATTTGAAGAAAAGTTGATCGTCAAAAGAAAAGCATAGGCAGTTTTATCTTTTTCATTTTTGAGTGATTCAGCAAAGAATATAAGATCAAACTTTTGTAGAATGTCACCAGCTAAGTTTATCCGTAATCTCTAAAAAAGAAAACCTTTTCCGATCACTTTTGTTTTTCTATTGAAGATTTTGGATAATGTTAGGATGACGAGAGCTAGCTGAACTGGTCAAATCGTGGTGTCCCCATAGGGAGTCATGACCCTTGAGCAAGCACTATCTGTAGAGCTATGTACTAGCTAGGAGCTCTTTCTCCCAGAAGAAAACGTATCATACAAGTTACCTACACTGGATTTGGATTTGAGTTTTCTACCCTTGTCTAGCTTAGGGTAATTCTTTAATGGAAAACAACAAGCTTCACTAAGCATTCCACCGTCGCCTTGTTTTGCCTAAAAGAGAAAAAGAAAAAGAGATTCCTTATCCTTGATACAACCAAATGCCAGCTAATTATTTGATTTAATTCCCTATTAAGAGACGGTCATCTTTGTCCTTTTCAGACCCAATTTGCAGCAAAGTGATAAATATACTTTTTAAGGGACAAATAAAAAGGGTCATCTTCATCCATACAAGCAAGCAAGCTTGCGTCTTCCCTTTGTATATCCTAACGTGACATTTAGTTTAACCTATTCTTAAAATGGCAATGGACCCTAAATCCCTTGAAAGTCCAAATTGGCCTGTTCAAGTTCATCCTCTTAGATTCGACTGATGCCTATTTCCATCTCTTACAGCCCATAACTCTGGTCTCTGTCAATAAAAGAATGCCTTCGCCACTTGTTGCTTTTAAACAATTTTCACAAGCCTCGTATAGTTTTAAGCAAACTGGGCTTTATGAACAAAAATCCATGCCCCTATGCATTTTCCTTTTGCTAAGTTTATAACTTTAGTTTTATGGCACCTCGTATTTTTCTAGTGTAGTTAAGGCTGCACACCGGCTGACTTAAAAAACCCCCTACCTAGGGAGATAAAGGTAATCCTCAGGCTAAGCATTGTGGTTATGGCACAACGTATCACCTCTAGCTACTTATACCTTCCAAATTATCCCATCAAGCAACTTATTTGAATCAGCAGTTAAGAAAAAATAATAATAATTGACTCGTGGACTGATCTGTGATCAGATAAGTACGTTATGAAATTCTATTTCCAGACTATTTACAGAAGCACAAGCAGCAATTCACATACACGCTTAATATAATTTCCAAGCAACAATGACAGAAAAAAAGTAGAATTTACCAGTCCACTAGATGAAGACAGGAACTTTCATCTTGACTATCATGAAGCTTCTGCCATCAAATCTGTGCTTTGACAAATAGAAAGTAGATTTATACTGAGATCATCTGAACTGAGGCAAGACTCGATGCTTAAACCATGCTCATTAGCCAAATAAGAAGACGGGTGAAACACAGATGGGGTGAAATATCCTCTGGAGCTGTAGCTTCACAGTCAGTGGGGAGTGTAGCTAGCACAAATTTGAAAGAAAGGGTCTTTTTCTCTTTGCACACCTTTGATCAATAATAAAATTATTTAAAATCAGAAGTATGCAAGACAGTAAAAGTTCACGTTTTTATTAATTTTTTAGGAAAAAACACCCCCATGCTCATGCAGCAAATCCAGGAAGGAAAAGGAATGATTGCCAAGAGAATAGGAGAGACATTATAGCACGAATGACAGGAAACTAACTAAAAGAACAAATTAACTAAATCATAGCGAATATAAAGCATATTCCCATCCATGCAAAATTTTGGTTATAATAAAGGATGCCTGGTAGACATCTAGAATTCTAGCACGTCTTTCTGTCTGTTTGCTTCCCTTTTGTTAAAGCACCAATCTATAGAGAATAACACTTGAGGATAACATTTGAAAGCAGGAAAACACCCGGAAAGATGTTTAAAACAAAAATTCAACATAATTGTAAAGAAATAAATCTTGAAGACATTTGAAAAGACTGGCTGCATTAGAAATGATACTCGGCAGTTCCTTTCTACGAACAGCAATTAGCAAAAATATCTGTGCCAAATAGTTGATGCACATGTTGAAGGAAACGAAAAATATTAACATTAACAATAATACTTGCTTTAACAATATGACTTTCTTTAACATGTGGAAGATAGACTTACAAATTGCATAAAAGAGATGCAGGAATCAGGTTATTTTGAATTCCCATAAAATCTTTTTTTGGAAAGAAAAATATCATCTATTCACAAATACTAATGGGGTATAACCCATATACAAAATTTACATGTCAAGCAAAATATCTATAAGATCCTCAAAATCCTCACAAGAATAAAGATGATGACCTTTAATTCAAAACCTAAGGTCTGATATTAAATCCCTTTAAATTTATAAAAATTAGATCCGGTCCCTTCAAAAACTCTCATATTGATTTCCTTCTAGATTATACAAAATGTAGCCAAAAAAATAAAACCTGAAGACCTCTTATCCCTAAAGGCCCTATTCTATACCCTAATCTCATCTCGCATAGAACAAGCCATCACCCAATTGATATTCAACAGACCATAGGTTAAGCTCCACAAATGCTAGGCAAGAAGACACTATGACAAGATATGGTTAAATGAATCTGCACCTCTCTCACATATGGTTACCAATATTCTTCCGTCTTAATCAGCTTATCCAAAGTTAAGATGCACTCTCTAGTAGCCTCCCGAGCAAAAAAGATCACTCTAGGTGGCATATCAACCTTCTGGATCTTCTTTACCAGCAACTTCATAGTAATTTCAATCTTCTTAGCCAAATTGCAAATAAAAGGTTTTAACTATAAAAAGTTATTTGCACTTAAGTCTCCAAAT
>NW_019014680.1:2371849-2382060 GCF_000150535.2 Carica papaya | reverse complement strand
TATAAAAAATTTCATTACAAGATTCTTAAATGTCACATTATATTAAATCAAAACATTGTTTTACCCTACTACTACTATCGGAAAATGAAAGTTTACGCATTTTTCCCAACAGATGTATATAGCATAATTTAAATTTCTTGTGTTAGTACATTATAAAAAAGACCATACTTGGATTGTGAGGGATGTTCAAGCCTATAGTGCCGCATATCAAAATCTTTCTCTTCTTTACTGGAATCTGGTGTTGTCATCCCTTTAAAAAATTGTAAACTTGAGACTTCTGGTTCTTTGGGCTACCTAAGTTGGTACAGCCCATTATAATCTCCTTCATTCCAAGTGTCTTCCAAGTCCTGATTGATGCAATATTTTTGTGAAAAAATTAGACAACATTTCGTATCCTGTATTAAGCTTTTTGCGAATATAAGATTGAATTTGAAAGAAGGTATATACAGTACACTATTCAATACAAATTTATCATTTAATGTGACTATTTCAACATGAAAGACATCTACCCTTTACCCATTTGGTAGGACAACTTTAGAATCAACCTTTGATGTGATTTCAGTGTACAAATGTGGTGTGTGCATAATGTGACCTGAAGCCCCAGCGTTAATTGTCCAAGGTGCAAGTTTGCTTTTATTTACCTCTATTTTGCAAGCATGGAACAAGAAAAGATACCAGAAAAGGCAGTGAGATTATATTCTTGTGATTGCTCTGAAGATGTCTGCACCATGTTAACAGAGGCTTGATTCTGCTGGATGAGAGCCATAAGTTGATGATACTGCTCCGTTGTCAACAGATACTGCTCCTTTGTCAACAGATACTGCTCTTTTCCTTTGGATTCTCCATGTGTATTGTTGGATGATACCTGGTTGATCCTTTTGATTGGTTCTTTCTTTTGTAGCATGCTTCTGCCGTGTGTCCTAACAGATTGCAATTGGAGCATACAGGCCTATTTGGATTGGCTTTATAGCATCTTTCAAGGGAGTGCCCATTCATCTTGCAGTGGGTACAATAATATTTTTCTCTATTGGGATTGGTTTTTTTGTTTGGCCTATTGGTTTCCCTTATGTTAAAGGCCATGGCTCGGTTAGCTACAGAATCTATATAAATTTCTCTTCTTTTTTCTTCTTGCTGAATGATGGAAAATGTCTCATCCAAACTGGGAAGAGGTTTCATCATCAAAATTTGGGCTGACATAGCCTTATACGATTCATCCATCCCCATCAAAAATTTCATTGTATAGTCTCTCTCCTGGTAATCAATAATGGGTTTTAGCCCCCGGCAGGTGCAATTGGAAATTGGTTCATAGTTCATGAGCTCATCAATCAAGACTTTCAGTTTCGAAAAATATACTCTAACAGGTTCCTGGTTTTGCATAAGGGTAATTATGGACTGTTTGATTTGATACAATCTCAGTGCATTTTTTCGGGCATACCTTTGCTCCAAATCAAACCATAATTGACGTGCTGTTTCAGTATAAAATGTACTAGCCTTAATGTCAGGTGGAAGTGCATTATGTATCCAAGTAACTACAATATCATTACACCTTCTCCAATTATTTCTCTGTGGATCCGCTGGATCTCTGGGTTCTGTTAGCGTTCCATCTATAAACCCTAATTTGTTTTGTATGCTCAATGCGCGTTGCATGGATCTTGCCCAGGTGTAGTAATTGCTTCCATCAAGCAACTCATGGACCAATACCGCACTTGAGTTCAAAGTTTTGTCGATGAAATAAGGGCTGTCTAAGATTGAAGGAACTAGATTCATCTCTATTACATGTTTAGGGTTTTGATTTGTGGTGGTTTCCAGAGAAGAGGCTTCTATACCTTTGAAAGCCTGGTGCACGAACAAGATGGAACCACCGACAGTGCGTTTTGTGTCTTTCACGGCCTCGGGCTGACAGAAAGTGGCCTGAACTTCTTTGACCTGTTTACACAGGCCCGTTAACACTTAATTTTGAATTGCTTGAAAAACTAACTATAAAACATTTTAATGATATATTATCATCTTAAAATATCCATTCTCTGGTATCCAAGAATTTTCTCAGCAACAACAAAGATTTAGTAACTCAACATTAAGACGTGCAACAAGAACAAGAAAATGCACATAAAAGAGAACAAGAGAGCAAAAATTATCCACAATAAAATGGCAAGGTACCTGTAATTTGTCTTTATGAGAGGGCGAGAAACAGAATACTAAGAAAAATTCAAGAATAAAGTAGCAGAAGAAGACAGGTAAGCATTACAGAGGATAATCAACTTGAACCAAGTTGCAAATAGTACGTAAAAGACACATTACATAAAAAAGAACATGCGTATAAGCACATATTCACGAGGATACGTGATAAATAAACACAGAAGAGATAGTACGGACGTTCTCGGAAGCGAGCTTGACGCAGTTATCTAACAAGTCCACCATCTGTTCTTCGCTGAGACAGGGATCAAGGATTTGGAGCTGGAGGGGCAGGCGCGGGGTTAGCCAGGTGGCGGATGGCAGTCGCTCTTGCGGCGGCACGTGCCTGGGAGCGTTCAACCTGGTCGTCATTCGAGCGCAAGATGAATGTGCTTGTTGACGACTGGAGCCTGTTCGTCATTGCCGCTCTCGGCCTCGAACTCAGCGCAGTTTCTACTTTGGCCATCTTGGGAGAGAGAGTTGGAAGGCTGTCGGACAAGAAACGTTTGAAAATGGGGGAGACGATTACCAAGGCCGGAAATAAAGGTAATTAGGGAAAGAAATTAGAATTGATAGTTTCTTTAGTAATTATATTTGTAGTTTTAAAATAAGGGTTTGACCAATAGTTTTAAATTAAAATATAACGTTAATTTAGTATAATAATTTTATATTTATTGTAAAATATTTAAAAATAATATATTTCAAATTTAAAATTAATATTTATATTAAATAAAATAAATAATTAATTACATTAAAATTTTCAAGATAATTTAAATTATTAGAATAATTTTTTTAAAATTTTATTATTATTTAAATAATTATAGTAATTAGAAAGCATTTTGATCAAAATTAAGCTATAAAAGAAAAGAAAGGAAAAAGCACAATGAAGCAAATATTGAGGAACTACTTCAAAAATTATGATTCAGTCAAGCATCTGGAGACTACAGCAAGAAAGCCCATAAAAACAATTACAACAGTTAAAAGACCCTCTCATGGCCGAAAGCAATTCTTCTTCTTCCTTGTTTCTTCTCTTCATAAGCAGGAGCAGGACTACTTGATGCCGTACCATGAGCCAGCTCATCTGCAATGGCTGCTAGCTTTTTATCAGCTTAACTGAAAACATCTTACTGGGAAAGTACAAGGCATTACAGGATGTAGCCATGGCAAACAAAATAACCTGTACAAACATGAGTTACAGATATTATACTCTGCTAAATAGTCAGTTAAATTAAACCCTCCCATGTCGCTGAACTGGAATCTATTTTGCTGGTATTCAAGATTCTCAAGATAATTATATTCAAAAATGAAATCTCGAAAAGAGTTCGTAAAATGTAGCATTTTCCAGAACTTATTCCGCTAGGAACGAAACTCATGCCTGTCAATCCTAAAGTATCCAAGCACAAAATTTCTCCATTCTAAACCTGTAAAAAACAAAAATAGAAAAAATCAATAGTCAAGTAATTTGATTATTGCCAGGTCACTCCTTCATTTTCTTGTTCGCAAGTGTAGTCTCCCTTCCCTCTATTATTCTTGATAGAATATCTGCTTGCTTTGAGTTTCCTTCCTGGTTAAGGTTCTTGATCAATTCATGGCCAATTTTGCAGTCACTCATCCTTCCTTTTTCCATTATCTTGCACAGTATTGCATAGGCATTGAGGGTTTTCCCAGCGGCCAAAAGAGCATCTAACACCTTATCATAGCTCGGGAAATCTATGGTACAGTCTCTCTCCAAACAAAAATCTAACAACTTCAAAGCAGCAATAGTCTTCCCTTTCTCACTAAGAACAGAAAGAAGACTATCAAAATTGGGCATGCATCCATTCTGCATCAATAGCTCAGTTCGCCCAAGGGCTTCCTCAACGTGACCTCTGATGAGAAGAGCTTCCAAGATCTTAGCAATCAAATCCATGTTCTCCTTCACACCCTTCTCTATCATGCTCCTCATCACTCGACTTGCAGTTTGAACCCTCCCATCTTCAAACAAGCTCTCCATCACTGACCTGAACACCGATGAATCTGGAAGATGTCCATCTTCAATCATACCGTCCAGTGCAATTTTGGCATCTGCTGGTTCACCTTTGCTCAGGTAGCTCTTGATAAGCAACTTGTAAGCATCTGCATCTCTTGGCACCCCTCTCCTGGTCATGATCTTTAGAATTTCATGTGCAGAATCAGGATTGCCTTCTTTTGAGTGACCACGGATCAAATTATTAAAGGCAGCTTCATCCTGGATGCCCTTTTTCATCAACTGCCGGAAAAAGACTTCTGCTTTTCCTGTCCGACCATGGCTACACAAATACTCAATTATTGAGTTATAAGCACTTGATTCCATCTCCAAAGTACTTTGTGGCCTCAAAATAATTTCCTTCTCAACAAGCTTATCCAACAACTTCACTGCCTTGTCATACACATTTGCTTTGCAAAAGTGCTCAATCAATACACCATAGTGTCCGGCTTCTGTTGGAATTCTCAACCTAATCATTGCCTTGAGCACACCGTAAGCTGCATCCAAATCCCCTAACTTGCATTGACAATTTAACAACTTCATAAAAATCGAGTTGTCCTTCGGAGCAATAAATCTATCCGTCATCTCTTGTAACACCATATGAGCCTCGGACATTTTCCCTCCATCACACAAACCAGGCAACAATGTCGAATATGTAGTAGAATTCGGCTTAATGCCAAATGACTTCATCTCCTCAAACATTCTTAATGCACCATCGAATTTCTCCACTGCCACATACCCTTTAATCATTGTGGTATAGCTTATCACCGTAGGTGCTATATTCTTACCCTTCATCTCCACAAACAACTTTTCAGCCTCATCCATGTTCTTAAACCTACAATACCCATTAATCATAGTGTCGTAAGTGACAACATCTGGCGAAATCCCCCGACTCTGCATATCTTCATAAAACCTCAATGCAGTATTAAGCCTCATAGACAAAAAGAAACCCCATAGCATGATATTATAGGTATGTCGAGTCGGCTCTATACCTCCATTCAACATTGCATTGAAATACCTCTTAGCCATCATATACCTCCCGCGCCTCAATATCACTTTAAACAACGTATCATAAGATTTTGCAGTCCTCTCCACGCCTAGCTCTTTCATTTTCTGAAAGATTTTCACAGCCTCTTGAACAATACCAGCTTTGCCATAACTTTCAATCAGTACAACAAACATATCCTCATCCCACTCAACACCCTTTTTGGGCATATCCAGGAGTATGCAACGGGCATGGTTGAGCTTAGAAGCTCCCCCCAGAATTTCAATCATTTTCATGTGGGTCTCCCTATCATGACGGACCAAACCGGCTCGCTCGGTCCATCGGTAGAACTGGAGCGCGTGCTCCGAGTTTTGCGCTCCGTGGATTACATTATAAACTAGCGAGTTATCAAACTCGGGAACAAGAGCTCGTATCGAGTTCTGTAAACGGGTGGTCCAGGCACGATTCGCCATCATTCTACATATTGTATCCTCTAATTTCTCTGGGTTTGGACGCTTACCTCGTGGGATTCTCTGGCTCTGCTTCTCCTCTGCTTGAACTGCATCTGGCTTTGATGCATCCAGTTTAGTGTCAGCATCGGCGGAATCTGTGTTTATGCTTGGAGTAGCAGTTGAGATTGGAGTTTGATCGTTGGAGGAGATTGAATATTGGGTTGAGCTGAAGAAATGGGTTAGATTTAGAGAATATGAGCTTGCAGTTCTGGGGACAATGAGATAAACCCTCGATGTCCATCGGTGGTGTTTAGATTTGAAAATACAAGCCATTGTTGGAGATCTTCAGATTCCAGAAATGGGTCCTTGAAGCGGGCAGCAAAAGCCTCGCCTGTTATCAGCGCGTTGTCTATGGCTTTGATCTACATCAATGTAGGGAGAGAGAGAGAGAGAGAGAGAGAGGAAGACAGAGTTTAGGGTTTAACGGGGGCGCGAGTAGCGGGCAGCTCAGTCCCCAGGCGCTGCTACTTCTGGTTGTACGCTCGAGTACAACACTTTATAGATTTCAGCCATGGAGTTGGGCGGGGCTAAAGAACTACATCGTTTTAGGGCTTTTGTTTGTCCAACCCAACCTGAAATTAGTTTTTCTTTTTTTAGATTAAATTTTTTTATTAATATTTTTAGATGAAAAATTAGAATTAAGAATCATTAATTTCGAATCTAAATAAAATTAAAGCAACATATTATAAATTTTTATCTCAATTATATAATTTAGAATATTTTACTTAAATTTGTTTAAAATATAAGATAAAAATTTATCATTTATCCTCATTTTTAATTAAACTTATTTTAAGTAGGTTTAAATATTAGTTTTATTGAGTAAAAATGATAATAAAATATAAATAGACTAAATATTTGAATTAAAAAAAAAGAATACTTTTTCAAATCTATTTAATATTAAATATTTTTGTAATTCTTAATTCAAAGACATAAGCTTATTATTTTTCTTGTAAAATTAATTATAATTTGAGATCATTAGTCAAATATATAATTTATAAGTATTTTTACCTATTCGATAATTATATTTTTTAAATAATTAAAAAAAAGCAAGGTGTAAAATAATAAATTAATTAAATAAATAAAATCAAATAAAAAATGTTAAATCCTAGTAGTTTATTTTACTATTATTCAACTCCAACCATGTTAGTACTTGTTGAGGATTCAATAGCATGTCGTTTAATTCTACTGTTTTTTTTTTAATACATAAAATTATTAACTTCTAAAACTTTTTTCCTTATTTGGTTTTAAAATTTATATATATTCATTTCTAAAAGCTAATATATAAAGTTTAAAAGCTTAAATATGAGTAAATAAAAAACTTAAACACCAAGAATATTTAGCTTAGATCACATATCATTCTAACAAGACTTTTAATCAAATTCCTTCTCTCTCTAAAAAATATACATAAATAAAATACTTAAAAATAACTTACAATCTTCACCAAACATTCTCTAACGAACAAATTTGAGATGAGAAAAGAAAGTTAACAAAAAGATCGAAATCATCCCCGAATCAGTAGCTGAGAACTCCTTGTACCAAACTTCATAATAATAAGGATCAATAACGGTTAATATTATCACGCTCGACAATGCCCATCCCCATCTAAGATCTAAAACAAGAGAAGGAACCAACTTAGAAACTAATTTATACACATAACTGGGTGAGGAGAATGATTTGTACATTAGACTTAAATGCCAAACATATGAATGAATTCAATGAGCAATTACAACGAGAACTCAAAGGGCAGTAAGCTTTCCCTGCGTAGTTTGATTTTCCTTCTGTAAGCAGGACTACCTGTTGTTGCAACTTGAACCAGCTAACTGCCATATCGCATTCGCAGAATTGCCATTGGCTTTTACCATTCTTTAACTAGAGCTTCTCATGAGGAAAGCTACTATACATCCTAATATTGCACCTGCAGCGACCTGTGCAAACAGATTGCACGATAATGTACTGGTAAAAATGCAGTTCAAGACCAATTTAAGCAAATAGCGTGTCTTCTTTTTTGTCATGTAGGTTCTCAAAGAAGAGTTAACCTACAAAATGTTTATATTCACCCTATAAGTCGATACTCTTTGGAATACTGAACTGTATTTTATCGAGTTATGCACCATTTGATTAGGAGGAAAACAACGTTATATTTTCCTTCAAGTTCACATGAAGAACAAGCAAAGAGCATTTACTACCATAATTATTTATCCTTCGCAATTTCAACAATCACAGAACCTTAAATCGCAGATAATTTTCAACATATATGAGCAGTTGATTGTTCAACCAAATTAGAATGATGTGATAGCAATCAAAAGTACCGAACTAACAGTCTTGGCAGTATACATTACAATACAAATAAAGAATGGACATACCTGAAGTGGTGTATGGCCAAGCGAATCTCGTAGTGGTCTACAATTAGAGACAGGGTGTTCAGGAGGTAGCTCGCATACAATTTGGTTCAGTAACTGCACAAAGGAACACGTGCAATTAATAAAGTTAATGAGAAAAGAGAATGAGGCTATCAAAGAGTTGGAATTAACACATTTACAGCCCCAGCATCAATGAACCTATCACAAGAAAAAAATGGTAGATAGAAGTAAGAATAAGGAGCGGGGATAGTTAGGCCCCTTGGCAACTGGAAAAAAAAAAGTTGAGCAGACATAAATAACTGCTTCTTGGGAGGAATTTATCAAAGAGATAAAGTGTTTAGATAAAACAAAAATGGCTAGTTTTGTCCTCCTTGTCCAGAGAATAATCACACATGTGAATTTATTGAAATGTTTAGTAAAAATGATCTCTTTTCTTTTTATATATGTAAAAATAATTTATTTTGCAATTTATTAGTCATCCTTGCTCCACAACATTCATGTCATAGATTCAAAATAGTAGAGCTCTCAGCTTGTAAATCGTGTAAGTCTGTCAGAACAAACGTGCAACGAATTAAAGAATCTAAAAATCAAGAGATTCCTATAGTCTATGATGAAAAATGTTAGGCCCAGTAAAACTGGCAAATCCAATAATATTATAAATCTCAAAGAATGGATTGGATTTTTTCTTTCTTTTTTTTTTCTGTTGAGAACAGATTGGATTTAAGTGGTTCAAGAACTTTCTTTGCCGGAGAATCCTACATTAGAGAGCAAGCTATATATTTTCCTAACCTAGCCAGGGCATTGTCATGGAGGACACTTCATCAAATGATAATCATAGAAATCAAATAAACTAGATAAGTTGCATAAAATGCAAACAAGGAGATTAGTTGAACTGAGCTGAAACCGTGAAATAGATAGTTTGCTTACCCATAAAGGAGCAGATCAAAGACATCATATAATTATATTCTCTTTCTTCAAAAAATTGTATAAGATTCATCATAATTATGATAAGACCATCTTCTACATAAATCTAAAACAGTATGTTATTTAAAGTAGACGATCTTACCTCAGCTTGGCGACCAGCATGGAGCCTGACACCAGAAGCATCATACATCACCTGCATGAAACCAAAAATCAAGGAAGGAATCTGACGGTGATCAGTTAATGAACAATACATATTATCTTACCACCCAACAAAAAAAATGACTCAGGAGAAATCAACTGAACCTTTGCAGAAGCATGCATCTTTAGAGTTACTTTCAAATAAGATACCAACATATTTGCTGCAATTCCTATAATTAACAAGATGCACCTCTATAAATGGTCGAATATTTTTAGCACAATCACACAAAATGCATCACTGTAAAGTAACTATTTTTTAGCACAGTCACTCAAAAAGTAACTCAACTACCTTTAGCCAGGTCCTTTTCTTGTTGCAACTTTTTGCTTTAGGTTGCAACCTGACAGCTGTGATCAACTAATAGGCAAAACCATTTTTGCTGCGCAGGCTACACACAATTTTTTGAAGTGTCATTGGGTTTTAATTTCCCAAGTTTGAAAAATAAATGAGGAAACCAGGAGAAGGACCCACAAAAAAGTAGTTGTTGCATCCCCAAATTCAAGTTCTAATCCATAGTTAGGCAATGAGACTGTCCTAATATTAAAGAAGTGCCCAAAGTACACAAACATGAAAGGGAGTTGTTGTTCTCTGTCTTTCAAACCTCTCCTTTCATTTTTCCTTTCATCTTTCCAACTAGTAGATTTTCTGATTAATGAATCATAACTTCACCTCCAAAATTCAAACTACAGAAACTGAGCAGGCAGCAATCGAGTTTTAAAGAACTAAGATAAATGAATTGTATGATTCAGGGCTTGCCGATTGAGAAGCAGATGCGCTAAGCCACAGTACTGATGCAACCATAGATGTTCTTTTGTACAAATAGGAATGAACAATGATAATTGAATGGAACCACTTAATATACTATTCACGTCGTCATGTGTGAGGCATCAATGTTTTAAGAACGCAGAAAGGATGTGATATATTTATCAAAGGAAACCGATTAAGAGTCTGATCTGAGCTGCAGCATAGCAAATAAAAAGGAAAATTGTGTGGCATTGATGCTTCATCCTTTCTGTACATGCGATCAATGGTTAATCTCAGAATAAACAAGCATGCC
>NW_019014680.1:2295184-2320450 GCF_000150535.2 Carica papaya | reverse complement strand
GAAGAGGAGGAGAATGCCAATGCCGTTAAGCAAAGTGCACAAATCCCGTCCTGCTATGGTGACCGGGACACAGGAAATGTGTTGTTCTGCAGTGAGAACTAGGCTTTAGATGATCTGATCAGCTTACGATAACGATCCAAGTATAAGTTATTGTGCTTTCTGTTTAGGCACCAGTAAAATTTAAATAAGCAGACACCGTTTGCATTTGTCGTGTTAGTTATTGTATTTTCGGTTTAAGGTTTTGTATGAACTCTGGGACCGTGTTAAAAACAGTGTTAGTTGTTATATTTTCTTCCTAAGGTTTGTATCAACTCTGGGATCATGTTAAAAACAGTGTATTGTATGATATTTGCCAAATGAATGTTGTGGGATTATATGTAAATATTAGCTGGGTTCTCATCTCAGTTGCCCTATTATTTGAGCAAGAATTCAGAGGGTGTATTTCTCAACTTGGTATGTTTTTATTTCTTTATATTTTTTAGATGGCTGAGATATACTTACGCTATAATACTAGTCTTTTCACACGAGCTTTGCGGGTGAGTTGAATTCCTTTTTTAAGATATTATGTAATAAATTAGAAAAATAAATTTAGGTAATTCATTTGTATTTTTTATATTTAGAATTTAAGTAAAAATGTAAGCTAAAAATGAATTACTCATTGCTTTTTATTTAATCTTTTCCAAAGATAACTTATAAATTTTATGGACTATATTTTATTTTCTTTAAAAATAACATAATATGTTTAAATAATAATTTAAAAAGTATTAAATAATGATTCTTCCTCGTAATATATATATATATATATATATATATATTTTGTGAAAGAAAATAAAGTGGAGTTTACATGACGGGCTTGCCCAGCCCAATTAAACTTTTTTTTTGGTCCAAACCCAAAAGATCCGCTAAAGAAGACAACAAAATTGTTGATGAAGATTCTCATTTTTCACCGTCTGATTTTCCTACTTTTCTTGATTCTCTTTTGACATAATCGATGAGATCATCTTATGGGCAATGAAGCAACTGTACGGGAGAACACGATATCGTGCCCTCACTAAATCATCCTGCAATACGAAGAGAAAGCCAGCACAGATTCTCCTTTTGAACACTAGAGAAGAGGAGACTCTCTTAAGCCCCGGAAGTTGCATAAGCGTACTCTCTCTGTCGCTCTCTTTCTTTTAAGCTTAATCACTCGATTATCTCTCTCATCAGCTTCTGTAAGTCTCTCTCTCTCTCTCTCTCTATAAATATATATATTATGTATGTATATATCGATATATATGCAGACATCTATTTATTACATATAGCATACAAGCAATGTGCGGACGAGGTTTTTGTTATTGTTTGGAGATCAATATTATATTGTTTGTGTATATTGTATGTTAGAATCTCAATTCTGGTTTACAATGATTTTGCACTATGTGCACGCATATCTATTGTTAGTTAGCACCTTGTTTAGTGCATCGCATTATTTGTTGCTTTAATTAAGCCATGGATTTTAGTATAATAAGAATTTGATTTGGGCGAAGGTGAGTTAATGTACACTCCATGGTCAACTTTGTCTGTGAGCTTTAGTGTTTTCAGGTCTCCGTGTTGGCAGTCATAAGATGTTTGATAAAATGCCTGTGAGAGAGTAGAGTTAGTGGCCGAAAAGAAGGGACATTTCTGTCTGTGTCAGGTTCCAAGTCATGAATCTGCAAATATCTAGCTTAGGAAGATTAGGGGTGAAGTAGCCAAGATTGCAGAAGAGAATTTGAGAGAAAAAAAGTAGAATAGAGACAAGAGTTGAAGAAGATGAGCGCCGATTAGCTATTGTATCCAAAAGAAAAAAGAGCAGGGCTATTGGAGGTATGGCTCCTTTTGCTTTGTTACTGCTCTCTTCAACAATGGGATGCCAGTGCTCCAAAGCGTAGTCAGCATACTCAAAAGCACTTAGCATTGCTAGTGAGCTTATTAACAATAATGAAAATGATATGAAAGTTCTTCATACCAGATTTGAAGTAACTGTTTCAGATAACTTTATCGAGCCAATCTGTGTCATCAATTGCATCCGAGTCTTTTGTGGCCCGTCATTGAGCAGATCAAAGTCAGATGCTACTGCACTGCCACTGTCCAAAGTGGGCAGAAGTTGAGATTGTTTGCTTATATCAATGCTACTTTACGTGCATGCAAGCCCCAAAACACTAGGGATATACTCTTGTGAAGGAATTCCAGTAAAATTCTTAGAAGTAACAACTTCTAAAATTATATGATACTCGGCCAAATCTTTTGGTTGAAGTGTTTTAACAAACACTCGGTGGTCACTCATCAAATCACCTTAATTCCCATCCAGTTCAACCTGATGGAACCTTTTTCTGCTTCAATTCTATCAAACTTCTCAACCATCCCGCAGTTTACAACAACCTCCACTACACCTTTCATATCATATTGAAAGTTTTCCTTACTCGCATAATCATCATCATCGTCAATAACATATTCTAGAACACATTCCATGACAAGATTTTTGTGCACATCTAACACATATTTTCAAATCCCTGTGTCCTCCTCTATCAATCTCCTAACTCCTCCTAGAGTTAGAAAATCTGTGTTTTGCAATAGATAGGAGAGACGAACTTGTAGCTTTTCTAATTTCAAGGAATGAAAAACATCTTATTCTGGGCTTCTCGTACCCATAGAGTCCTCAATTTGGTGTGACACTCTGTAGCTCATTGGTGTAGGTTCCTCTGTCATTTACAGACAAATTTCTAGAGAGAGGGGAGATGAAAAGAAAATAGGAATTAATCACAAAAGAAGGAAGAGAAATTTGTGAGAAGCAGGATGTCGATTTATGATTCCTTCAGTAATTTCACATTCAAGGACTGAAGTCTGTAAAAGCAAGATAAGAGCAGAAGAAAGAATTGCAGAAGTTGCACAAAAGGAAGAAGAAAAGAACAGTAAAGAGAGTCAAGGGCAAAGGAGGAGCAGAGATCAGAATAAGAGAGAAGATAAAAGCAAAGAGAAGGAAGATGCAGAAGAGGAATCCTGGTTGCCGAGGTTTGGACGGCTTTGTTACCAATTTGTCAAGTTCCTAGAGTTGTGAATCTGCACCGATGTAGCTCAGAAATGGAAGGGAGAAGTAGCAGAGATTGCAGAAGAGCATTTGAGAGAAGAAAAGAGTAGAATAGAGACAGAATTGAAGGAGGTGAGCAGCTGTTTAGCACACTGTATTCCAATATTTTCCAAAATGACAGTCTGCCCAATACAATTGAAGTTTCCTCTGTATATTACACCTTGTCCAGTGGAATCAGAAATATGCTAACAAAAAGAACAGAATGAGTTAAGCAGTTAAGAACTATAAACTAATATCAAATAGCAGCAGCTAACAGTTACTATTTGCAGATTTAATGGTGTCATATCCTGCATCACTGTTTTGACAATTGAATAATAGAAATCCAAACCATGGAATGCCACTCCTATCTTCTGCTACCAACACATCACCTCCTGCATATTACCTTCGATCCTAACAGTCTGAAACTTTACGAGAAATGAACAGAAAGCAATGGAAATCAGTTGATTCCTTTTTTTTTTCTTCACTTCATTGTATAATGAAAGTTTTGTGCTTTGCTAGATATGTTGTCTTGTTTGAAAAAAGAAAACTAGGTTTCTGTCTGAAACCTTTGTGCTTCCATGGTGGATATAAACTTGGTGATTTCAATCTGTTGGTTCTCATATGTTACAATTATGTATGATTATTGAACTATTAGAACTTTTATGGTAGAAAGTGCTTGTGGTTATACAATTTTAATGCACATTTATAAGATCTGGGATGTGGTTGTACATAAATCTCCTATATTTCATTTCTCTTTAAGGATAAAGCTTGTTAACACTATGATTGGAAGTTGGAACAATTGACTTCCACAAAAAAGTTGTCAAATTCATTTAAAAATCCAAATTTCATGTTTATAATGCAGATTTGTAAATGAACTTCACACTTTTGTGGAACTCATTTTTCCAAAATAGCCTAGTATTTAATAAAATTTTCGAGCTTTCTTTTTGATAGCCTTGAATTAGGTTTTTGTGCCTTTATCTTGATATTGATGTCATATATCAAAATAGTCCATTTAACATTGAATTTGTGAGGATCAATAGCTCCTGAGCAGATGTTTTTTGTTGAGTTCTTGATATTGTAGTTATGTTGAAGAGTTTATTTATTTCCCAATTTTGAATTGCCAGATATATTGATGCTTTACCATTGTATGCCTCCGTGTAATAAACTTTCAAATTATCTCCTAGATTTGCAGGAAATGAAAAAGGGATTGCATCCTCAGATGCAGTGGATATCGTATGTAACTCAAAGTGGCAGATTGATGAACGTTATGATGACAAAAATACACCATGCTGGTAAAGTTTATCACTTTAGAGCAAAACGTCAAATGGCTGAAAGTATAGGGCAGATTGCTAAATTTAAGCGTCGGTATGAGCAGCAACAGCCTGAGGAAAACAATGAAAAATGACCTGTCTAAAACTAAAAAAGAGCAGGTATATCCAATTAGGTTTAAATATCTATGTTTTGGGAGGAGGAAAGAAGAAGAAAGAAGCTTGAAGCTTGTGAATGCTCTGAACAATGTGTTTTTTTTCTGCTCTGTTATTATGCTTGCATCTGGATCTGATCATACTGCTGTCACTTCACACAGATTTATCATGTTATTTGGTGTTCCAAGTTTTTGTGGTTCCCCATTAAACTCCTTTTTTCTTCTGATTTTTTTTTTTGAGGAGACCTTTTTCTTTTGATTTAGCTATGGTCTTTACGCTGAGTAGGCATATTATGCCTTCGGTAATTTGGCATTTAGTTTCACCAAAGATTTAAAAAATAACTTGATGATACTTTTCAATTCTTAATGAAGCAACTCCTGCTGCTTCTTCTATCATGAGTGTGTCTATTATTGGATGCCCAAATTTTCCCAAGGAGTGCCCAAACATCCCGTTCCCACAGGGAAACTTGGCATATCGTGATCATGTGGTAAAAAGTTTTTCTATTATGATTTTCTGGCAACAAAACAATGAGGAACGTTAATGCAGAATTAACTCATTAAATTGTATATTAGATACGTAGCAGATGTGAAAGCTGATGCCTTCTGAAGATTTGCATGGTGATTCTGCATAGTTAACCCTGAAATCTATGAAGTCCTATCTGTATTTTGGTTCAAAAAAGCTGCGAGGAGCTTCGGGTCTCCTATCCCTTCCATCCCCCACAACCATTCTGCTTTAAAGTTAATGTAGCATCCTTGTTTTTCCTTTTACAAAAGGAGCCTTTTGAAAAACAGAATGGAAAGAAAGTCCCTTAGGTTTGAACTTTTCTTACTGTCTTTTTTTGGAATACAGTCTGTCTTGTACTTAGGAAGTTAGCAAGTTAGCGATTTAAATTGCTTTTTCATGATTGGATTCATGAAAAAAAAGCGAAAATCCTACGTGCACAAAGGCAAGCAAAATCATCCTCTCTTACGTAAAATATGTCGATTACTCTCAAGCCGCAAAGCACCCCAACATGTCATATCGACTCCTTGTTTGTTACCCACGTAAGGAAAACATGAAAATACACCTCAAGTCTCTCAAGTTTTCTCTTCGCAATCCCAGACATTTATAGGACACAGTCTGAACTAATTATTTCCAATTGGTTTTGTCAAGTACATCTTCAAATGGCAACCTTTCCACACATTTCTTCAGTTTCCCTCTTCCTGTTGTTAATACCATCACTAGTTGCGACAGCAACTAGCCACCTGACTCCCGAAACATCTCCAAGGAACATGACTGGTACCAGCTCCTCATCGTCACCTTGGCTTGATGAAGTGATGAACCACCATCGTCATCATCGGCTGAGACAGCCAGGGTGCAGGTGGAGGCCGTGGATTTGCTGGCAAGGAGAGCACCCAGGAACTCGAATGCGGTGTTGCGGAAACCAATGCATCGATGTCTCGTCGGATGTTAATCACTGCGGTTTGTGCATAATCAGATGCCCTTTTGGATGGCAATGCTGTAGGGGTTTTTGTGTTAATGTCATGGTTAGTAGGTCCAACTGCGGAAAATGTGGACACAGGTGTCCCAGGAGGAGCCGCTGCATTTATGGGTTGTGCAGTTATGCTTAGCCTCGAATGATCTCACTGCAGCCGCCCTGTGGGGTGGTCAGCCACCGGCAATAAAGTCAGAGCTTGGTCTTGAATTTGAACACATACTTTCTATTCATGTCACCTGCAGTAAAACGAGTTTTTGAGTTCTTTCATTTATCTTCAACTTCTTTTATCTATTTACATTTCCGCTCATATATATATATATATGCTCATATGTATATATATATATATATCTATCTATCTAAAGAAAGAGTTATTAATGGACTAAAATATCATAAAAAACCTACATTTTATGTGTCTAGTTGAAAAAATCACTTAGTTTTTAGTTGTTTTTGTCACTTTCTTCCCTCTCTTTCAATTGATTGATGTAAATTAATCTATAGGAATTAAAATATGTCGAATAACTCGTGTTATTATCTTATACGTCCTAAGTTTTTCATTTCCATCATCTGGTTTTTATTTTTTATTTAATATTTATATTAAATAATTATATGAAATTACGTTGATATTTTTACGTATTACAAATAATATAAAGAGATATTTTTATTTTTTTTTCGAACAATCTTTAGAATCACCACTACTTAACTTTCAACCATTAAATAAAATGTGTATGACTCAGTCTTTCTTTCTTTGAAACAAGGGAATTAAACTAACAGAGTCCGCTAATTCTTGTTTAAGTACGTTTATTTTTGATAATTTTACTAGTTCAAGAACAAAATTATTTAAAAATAAATAAATAAACAAATTGTATAATCTAATTCAGTTTTTCTAGTGATGCTGCAATAATCTGTCTTTGTAAATGTTATAATCTTAATATCGTTATCTATTCTCGTAATATCTTAATAATTATAAAATAAAAAAAATATAATTCATGATATTAAAAATTAATATAATTTTAAATAATCAATTTACTCCTCTTCGTGTAGTGTAATTTTTTCATTTCACGAACAGAAATTTTAAAAATAAAATTATTTACCACGTAAAAATATTTTATTTTGTATATTTATATGTCTATGCATTCATTATATTTTTATGCGTATAATCAAAGCCAAATTAAACTATTTTTTAAAAAAATAAAAATTAATTCTTAAAAATTTATAGTTTTTACTTATTTTATAATTTTTGTACATGGAAATTTCAAAAATTAAAATTATGAAACGTTGCCAAAGTATCTCCGTGATTATTTATTTATTTATTATTTTCTGGTACTTTTAAAAATCTTTCATAATGGCAGGGGAGGAAGGAATCATTTCGTGCCTTCGGCTCCTCCGACAATCCCGCTTTTGCTTTCTTCATTCTAATCTTATTATAAATTTCTTATCGGAAAAAAGAAAACTCCGCCTTTTTCTCGGGAAACAAACACTCTTAAGCGCCTCGCGAAGCTTTCTTTTCCTTCCTTCTACCCGGAAAAGATCCTGCCAGGTATTTACTCTCTTCTGTTGTTCACTCTGATTCTGGTATTCTCTACTTTGCTCATTGGTTCCGTTGTTGTTCTGCCTGTCAGCAGAGAAGCCCACTATTCTCTTCGTCTTTGAACTGACCATAGTACTGTTTGGAGTATGTGTTTAACTTTTTTTTTAATTTTTAATTTTTAAATCTAATGGAATTGTTATCTTTTGTTTGATCTTTTCCAAAATGCGTTAACCCTATTTTCGAGTGTGGAATTTACTGTGGAGTTGGAAAACTTCTTGTCGGCTTCGAGTTTCATGAATTCTGGTCTGGTATTAATCTCTGGAATGGACGCAGTTACACACTGAAGACAATTTGCAATTTTTATTTTTCAAAATTTCTTTTCGATGATGTTGCCTCCAGAGAGGCCTTAACTCTCGCACCTCTCTCTCTCTATCATCTGTGGTTTGATTTTAATACCTGTTCTTGCTCCACCACCGGCGAATTTATGATGAATTGTATATTCAGTTTTCTTTCTTTTGTATATTGAATACGATTACTGTCTGGTTTGTATTTGTTCATGTTCTGGTACCTTTGTTATTTCTTCATTTTAGGTTACTTCAAGTGCTTTCGGAGACTCAAGTTTGTTATTGAGAGCTGTTTTGGTCAGCTGGGATGGCTCCTTCTGCATCATTTTCTTCATGCACATCCTGCAGGGTTGCTCCAAAAGCATTAAATGGCAATAAAGAATTCATGAGAAATTACTCAAATATCTTCCGCCAGCTACCTGTTCATTCCAAATCAGTTTCTATATCTGCCGAACTTACACATTCGAGGTTGTTTCCAAACAAGAAGATGATGAAACGGGATCAAACCCAGACACTATCTCTGAGAAGTGGAGTCCAGTGTTGTGCAATGGAAGTTAAAGTTAGGCCTACTTTTATGTCGGGGAAGAAGTTTCAACTTGATGATGTAATTGAAGCTCAACAATTTGATAGAGATACTCTGGATGCTATATTTGAAGTTGCGAGAGAAATGGAGGCAATTGAAAAGAATTCACCTGGAAGTCAGATACTCAAGGGTTACCTGATGGCTACCCTTTTCTATGAGCCCTCTACCAGAACCAGGCTTTCATTTGAGTCTGCCATGAAACGTTTAGGTGGGGAAGTTTTGACAACTGAAAATGCCCGGGAGTTTTCATCAGCAGCAAAAGGAGAAACACTTGAAGGTATTCTTTGTCAAGTAGTTATAGAAATTTGGCATTTATATAAGTGTCTTTTCTATTGCATCAATTGTAATCTATGAACTTGATTCGCAGACACTATTCGAACAGTTGAAGGCTATTCAGACATAATTGTCATGCGGCACTTTGAAAGCGGTGCTGCCAAAAGAGCAGCAGCAACTGCTGGTATTCCTATTATTAATGCTGGTGATGGTCCTGGGCAACATCCCACTCAGGTCTTTGCAAAACTTCTGTTCATGTCAATGCTAGAGAAAATTTTATTTTGAATAGTTCTTGAATTTTCTCTTCAAAAATTCCTTCACCTCTATTGTTTATTGGTTAAACTAATTTTTGCAAAATCAAATTTCTATCAAACTATTAATGGAAATGTGATACCACATCAACCTGTACCTTATTACGCCAAGTAGTTTCTCCCTGTATAAATTTTAGGCCTTAAAAAGGTTGAAAAGGTTAGTTGACTTTGTTTTTGTTTATGATTCTATAATAATTGTCAATTGAGGACAGTTCATCTCTTCCACTCCCTCTTCCACCCCCTTTTGACAATTGGACAAATTGAAATACTGCTTGTTGACAAGTTTGTCATAATTTTGGTACTGGAAACTGAATACCAATCTTATATGGTAGTACAAAGAAACAGATTATTATAACTGTCTTATTCCGCTTATCTTAGGAAGCTTATAGAACAATGTTGATTACACAACCATCTGCCACTACTTTCTTTGTTCTTTTAGTGATTACATAATATGCCAACTGTTTGCTTCATTGTTGTCCAGATGAAATATGAATCTTTTCTTTCTTCAGCCTCTCCATTTACATATTGTGGCAAATTTCAATTGTCCAGCTAAAGACTGCTTGTTTTCTCCCTATGATGAACAGGCTCTTTTAGATGTCTATACCATTGAAAGAGAGTTAGGGAAACTGGACGGTATTAAAGTTGCACTTGTGGGAGATCTTGCAAATGGAAGGACTGTTCGGTCACTCGCTTACTTGCTTGCAAAGTACGAAAACGTGAAGATCTACTTTGTTTCACCGGTGGTGGTGAAGATGAAGGTTAGCATTCATCAGAGTTAGCTCATTGGAACACGCTGATCTGACCTGAAAGAAGAACATGAATTAATTATTTTTTGAGGAACAGAAGAACATGGATTATTGATAAATTTTGTGGTTTGAATTCATTGAGTAGCTAAACTTTTTAAGTGTTCACTTTTCCATGTTTCCAGGATGATATAAAGGAATATTTGACAACAAAAGGAGTTGAATGGGAAGAGAGTGCTGACTTAATGGAAGTGGCTTCCAAATGTGATGTCGTGTACCAAACCCGCATTCAACGAGAACGGTTTGGTGAGAGACTTGACCTTTACGAAGAAGCTCGGGGAAAGTACATCGTGGATAAGAATGTAGTGGGAGTGATGCAGATACATGCTGTTGTCATGCATCCTTTACCTAGGCTTGATGAGGTATGCAATGTTTTAGTAATGTTGGCTATATTTTATGGCATCAGTCAAAGTCTTGCCATGAAGCATTGGTTAATTTACCTTCGCTATTGTTTCTATGTAGATTACCGTGGATGTTGATGCAGATCCAAGAGCTGCATACTTCAGGCAAGCAAAAAATGGTCTTTTTATACGTATGGCTCTTTTGAAACTTCTGCTTGTTGGGTGGTGAGGACGCGTTTTTTGTTTTCTGGGGCTCACGAAATGCAATATTTCTTTCCAAAATTTGACATCATGAGACTTGTTTTTTCTCGAGTTTATCTATGCATAAATTCTAATGTGAGAATAATTTGGCCCTAGAATTATGCTACATGAGTCATAGATGTGTTTTATGATCTTCGACTGTTTTTTGGTTCTTTTGTCAATATTGGCCTCCTTCCGAACATGGAAAAAGATGGGAGAAATAATTGTGATATTTTGGCTATGTTTGGAAGAAATGGAGTTTGTTTGTAGAATTTATTTGAAAATTTACAATTACTTAATGATACATCACAAAATTATAAAAATTGAGTTCATAAATACCTTCAAGTGGAATCTTCAAATTTTACATTGAAATTATTTAGAAACTCATTTTTATCATCTTATAAAAGATCTTCACTTTCCCTTAGTTAAAATAAGTGTAAATTTGTAAATAAATTCTACAAACGAGTTCGTGGGGTTCCAAATATTGCTTCAATAACCTGTAAGCAAGAGAAAGAATTTCCATTGAACAAGCAGCAAGGATAATATGTGGGTGCTAAGATGGACGCAGAGTACCACATCTCTGCACAAAAATAGTATGAAGAAAACCCTCTATGACTCTGAAAGTCACCGCAACCATCGCCGTCACCATTCAAATGGTATAAAACAGGGAAGGTACTGGTTTTTTTTGGGATGTTCATCTTTTAAGATAAATGGTTATGAGAATGGAAACTCTGAGTTGATTTGTGTATAGAAATCCAGTACGATTGTTCGTTCGGAAACTAATGTAATCTTTTCTTGTTTTATTATTTTACTACAGTGGTGCAATAATTTAACTATCAATAGATGCTCTATCTGATACTGGGAATTTTGAAAGAATTATTCTTCACGGCGGGTTATGACTTACGAGAGATGTTAGAAACTCTGTTTCTTTCTACTATGTGCAAAGCTTTCTAGACCTGCCACAGCTTGTTAATTGTTTATAAATTTTAGAAGTCAAATATGTCACTGTGTTTTACATATTAACTTTAAATTAATTGTAAAATTTAATTTGTTATATATCTTAAATTTATCTATGAATTATTATTTGTGATTATTTTCATTTAAAAAATTATGAATTACTATTATATAATACTTGAGGATTTTTTTTTACTGTTAATGATAAGAATCTTTGTAAAATTCCATAGATATACAGTTATGTTTTAATGTAAAAGTTGCATGTATTGACATATGCACATTTTATTTTCTGATTTTGATATCATGTGGACTTATTTAGATATTAATTTTACTATTATAAAATTTATTTCTTTTTACAAATAACTTCAACTTTTTTGTCGAAGTTTAAAACTTTAAAAGGTAGAAAAAAAAAACGTAGTTGTTGTAATCATTTGTAGAAATATAGTTAAATCAAATATAAAAATTTATGTAACATATTATTTCAATTGCACATGAAATTGTTATTATGTTTTATTTTTGCAATTTCAATATAATTTACACATTATGTTAATTTATGTTTAATATAGTATTTTATTATTTTAATTTATTATTTAATTAGTTAGTTTTATGTAATTAAAATTTTATAAAAATAATAATTTTATATTATTAAAATTTTAATAAATAAGAATTTTTTTATTAATAGATTAGAAATTATATAAATATCTAGATTTAATAAATTAAAAATAAAAAATAAAATTATTTATTTATTTTTTAAAAATTTATAATAATATAAAAGTTAAATAAATTTATTTTAGAGTTCTTTACAAATTCTAAAATAGCAACATATGTTGGGTTGGTACCCTTTTATTCAAATCTACTCTCATTACCATCCAAAACAGATTTGAATCCACCAATGTGTTCTATGGTGTTTATGATAATTTTCAGCGGTAGTGGAGGCACTGGTAAAAAGTGTAGCAGCATTTTGGAGGCGCCGGTAAAAAGTGGAGCCGTACTTTGCAGTCGTTGGTAAAAAAGTGCAGCCACATTTCTAGAAGTGCTGGTAAAAAAGTGCAACAGCACTTTGAAGATACCGATAAAAAATTGCAGCCGCACACTCAACCGCTAGTAAAAAGTTACAGCCGCACATCTATACTTAAAAATACTGCACCATTCCATTTTTCTGCGCACATTTAGAGATCTGTTTAGAGAAAACGAGCCAAGCCAACTTTGATATGTTTTTTGAGTTGAAATCGAACCGTTTTAAAGTCAAACTCGAATTATTTTAGAGTCGAAACTGAGTTGTTTTAAAGCCGAATTGAGCTGAGCTGTTTTAAATTTATTTGAACCGTTTTAAGCTAGATCAAGCCATGTTGAGTAGAGTCAAACCGTTTTGAGCCAAACTGAGCTATTTTGAGCTGGATCAAGCCGTTTGAGCCGAGTCGAGCACACGTGTCTTTGATAAATTGCATGGTGACTCTTCAACACTTATTATGTAAGTTGAGCATGTACAATATCTCTGTAACTACTTGAGAGAAATGTTGAATATAATAATTAATTAATATTATATAATTAAAATTTTATAAAAATAATAATTTCATACTACTAAAATTATAATAGAATTAAAATTTCTATAAATATTTATGTGTAACTAATTAGAAATAAAATTATTTAAAAAAAAAAAAAATTTACAATTTAATTAAGTACAAATTTACAAATAAATTTTATATTGTTTTTTTATTTGTTCAAACAGAGTCTTAATTTTCATTCTCTGCCTCTCAAATCTTGAGAAAGAGTAGTTGTAGCGTGCTAATATAAGCATAGTCACTATTTTAAAGCCCATTTATCTCTTGGCTTAATGGTGTAAGTATAGAGACAATAATAATACGCTCCAAGCAACAAGAAAATTTCTAGTAAGTAGGGAAGTTGGGATCAACCTCATGCGCCCAAGACTCAATACCTCCAACAACATCCCTAGCTGAAGTGAAACCCACACTGTGGAGGTACTTAACGGCTCTCTGTGAATCATTACCACGTCTGCATACCACATACAGGCTAGCCCTTGAGCCAGAATCCCTATCTTGCCGGTTTTCCTCTTCTTTCAATGCCAAAGAAACTTCCGGTAACCTTGATTCCAAAGCTGCAAGAGGAATGTTTAACGAATTTGGAAGAGAAACTATCTTGAAGTGATGTGATGGGCGTACATCCAGCAGTATGTGTGGCTCTCCATCGAGAACTCTCTGCTTGTAATCCTTGCTGCTTATTCTGCAATCTGGCTGTAGAAGGTTTAGCTTCAAGGGAGACTGCATTTAATCCAAACTGATGACATTAAACCATGTGTCTATGTAGTAATGCAAAGTTCAGATATTTTTGACACATCGAATGGAATAGAAGTTGCATTGATGATCTTATCTTCAGTGCAGGGTTTGAATGATGACAGTCCTAGGGTCTGTGTTTTGGTATAGAGTACAACATAACACTAAAAGAAGCAAACAGAAGGATAAATTATACAAATTTTTGCTATTTTGGTTACCGTAACAACCAAGTTTATTTTGAATTCTTACTCAGTTTTCTCTTTACAATATTAACTAGACTAGCACTCTTTTGCGCTTTCTAAGACTAAATTGCCCATTATGTTTCTTTTCATTTTTTTAAAAAAATATTTAGCAATTACGTGATCGTCACGTAATATAAATTAAGCTATCATCTAACTTATATACAAAAATTTATTGAGTTTACAGTTTCTTTATACAAAAACTGAACTTTTTCTTAAAAATAATAAATCCAGTTGGACTTACACCTAATCTCAAGTACCGTTATGTAATTTAGCCAGACTTAAACATAAACATAGTTAAGCTAATTTTAACTGGTGAATGTGGACTTGGGAAATAAAATTTTTAGTTGAATGGAAGGAAAATAGAAAGGAATATATACCACTGAAAGTGGAGACTCAGTGAATCTCTCATAATCAAATTCTTTAAATTGCTCCCGTTTGAATTTTGAGTTTTCTCCACAAACCTCGCATTGTAATGACCTGCTTCTAATCTTGACCTGAGCAGTAAAACTTAAAGCAGTAAGTAACATGTAAAACAAACCAAAATGGTCCAGTTAACAGGGATGGAAAAATCCAATCAATATCAAAGACCATACAACTCGAATTCGTGCAGAGAGTGCATCAAAAATAAGCATCCGTCCCGTGAGTGGTTCACCAATAGCACTAGCAATTTTGATGGCCTCTAGTGCTTGGAGACAGCCAATGATTCCAGGAACTGAAGGAAAATCAATATGTTAAAATATTCTTCTCTAATTGAAAAAAGAAAATAAATCTTAGCAAGGAATAAGTTAATCTGGTCAGTTTCATGCAAAAGATATTAAAAAATAAATAACCATGATTTGCAGACAGGACCAAAGAGGCAAGGACAGTAGTGAAAAGAGTAGCTCAGGAAGGACAGTAAACTACCTACTCCTAGAACGCCACTATCTGAGCATCTTTGACATGCTGTCGTCGGTGGGGGAGTTGGAAAGAGACATCGGTAGCATGGACCTCCATTGTAATTGTAAACAGTCAGCTGCACAACAACACTGACGGTTCAAGCATACATTCAGATATTGCCCAGTACTTTTCTTTTGGGTGAATGTTTGTCCATAAGTCAGGTTTGACTGGAAAATAGAATGTGATAATGACCATAAACATACCTGACCTTCCATTCCCAAAGCGGCGCCAGATACTAGAGGCTGCATGAAAAGCATGGAAGCTCAGTGCTAGATATGGAATCAAGATATAGGCCACCTTCACAAATCAGGTTCTTTGCAGCACTACCATTAAAAAAATCTTCAATAAGAAATTTTACCTTGCGCAACAGTACACAGCAATCACTGATCATATAGCGACTTGGAGCATTATCAGTTGCATCTACCACTATGTCATATCTAGTAAAATATAATCAGTTACGGAAGTCATAGCATTTCATGTCAAAAAGAACAAAGGAGAGGATGCTTGAGGCAAGTAGAAGATTGTCACGTCGCACCCTTGGAATCGGGTTAAGGAGCCTTCCACGGTGAAGTCCCTAAGCAACTTGGAGGCCTGCTTGCTGGATTCTCAGCCTTGCCTGGCCTATGATGAGGCTTATCAAAGAGAACCTCCTATTTCTATATCTTTAGACTAGAACAATAATTTAACGATCATAATGATCATATTCATACTGAAGCTATTAGAAAAACGTCCCTCTAGGAATCAAGACTCTTAGAACCTATTATATTGAACATATAACTCGTAGAGAAACAGGTGAAAAACCCTCCTAGTTAATCAGCAACTCACATTTTCCTGCAACAGTTCTTCAGTCAAATATGGCTTTCCATGTGGTTGTAGTTCCCTGTGGGGTGCAGAGGGTAAGAATGGCTGAACCTGCTAGTCCTATAAAATTACTTCAAACATGAGACATGGCACTACTTCTGGTAGAGCCAGGCCTAAGTACCTCATCCTCAGTCTATAACCTACGATAGAACTTAGTGATTTCATGCCCTATCAGCTACTTATCCCGCTCAACTCCCCTTCTCCGACCATTAACAACATGGTGGTAGAACCTAGTTTTTGCATCACCCTCTTTCGCCCATTTCATTCTAGACTTTTGCCTTACCTTTCCTTAAAGAGTTTCAATTTTTGCATGAATTTATATCCCACCCATTCGCTAACGGGGTCATCATTCCACCATTCCTTCATTTTAGCAACAAAATTACGATGTTGGATCTATATGTTCTTAGAACTGAATGGATTAGGACCTTGTTGCACACGTTGGGAATCCCACATAATCGGGAAGTGGTCTGATATAGATCTCATAAAACATCCTGAACCAAATTAGAAAACATGTCCTCCCAACAAGATCAAATCACGAAGCAATCAATATGCAAAGAACAACTACCTCGCATTTCCACAGACAAGGTGAATCAAGCGTTATTTAGTGGGAGATTGCAATATCACTCATCATTATCAAACTGACTGCAATCTTCTGAACATGTTCCTGGATAACAAACCTAAAGGTTTTTTTTATTAATGATAGTGACAATATTAATGCTAGTGAAGATACCCAAAGTTATTAATTGAGAATAAGTCATGGAGTGGGAAAGTGATAACAGAAAAGAAGATTCCTCACTTCTTTCTATTATTCAAAACCCGTAACTCACAATCTTGCATAAAATCATCGAAGCCCCGCATGCTCATAGTTTCTCAGCCACCTCCCAACTTCTCATGAAGAAATCTACAAGCATTAAAGTGACTCCCTATACAGCAAGCACAAATCAGAAAGAAAGGATGGCTCCTCCCCAAAAAGAGATCTACATCTAGGGTTCACAGGCCCATAAGCACATGTTATCCACCAGGATCCCTTTCCTTTCATATTAAGCAAAGCTGTTACAGTGAAGGACCCTTCGATCACATCCAGTCAACTAGCAACTGTAGTGTCCCACACAATATGCAATCCTCTTGAGGCACCTAAGGATGGGACAACCACCTATTCCTTAAAGCTCAACTCCCAAATACTTCAAATCAAAATTCTATTGATAGATTCTTTTTTCGTTTCTTGCAAGAGCATTATGTGGAGGCACACCCTATTAACTACTTCATTTTCTTCCTCTTAAGACCACATCCCAATCAATTTTTGTTCCAACTAATTATCTTCATGAGATGTGCGACTTCCCCAATTTGCCTAGATCTCTTTGGACTTGCACGAAATTTCCCTCAATTTGCCTAGATCTCTTTGAACTAGCACGATAATTCATTAGATGTACGATGTGACCACGCACTGCTCTAGGAAGAATTTCAGGCTATAATGATTTGTTCTCACCACAAAAATCCCCCCCCAAAGATAGGTCTCCACCGCCGAATTACTTAAGCTAGGCCCATTTACTCTTTTTCATATGCAGGTGGCCCAAGTGTCCTAACAATATCTTGCTATATATGATGATGACATCAAAGAGTACAAACTCGCGTAAAGCTCAAAGATCGAGTTCGATAGAGCTTGGAATGTTGAGGATGCGTTGGTGAGTCCAAAAGGCATGACGAAAGACTCATTGTGCCTGTAAGGTGTTCTAAAGTTTGTTTTCTCGATGGTATGTGGGTGCATCCTTATTTGATGGTAGCTGGATTCAAGATCTAGTTTGGTGAAGTATTGGCACCATGCAGCTCTTCTAAATGTACTCTATCATAGGAATCAAGAACTTATCTTTAACTATATTATTATCCATAGCATGATAGTCCACACAAACCGCAACATTTCAAAGTTGATGTTTTGTTTAGAATTAGATCCCTATAAGATAACCAGGAATCTTGGAACTGTTTTATTGAACTTCTAACTCCTAAAAAAACAATAATTAGAATTCCTCCTAAACAGTCCTAAGTTCAGCCAACTCTATCGAACATTTTCTTTCGTCTGTCAGCCGCCACTTTTCCCCTTTCCAAGGGTCCTATTGCTGTAGACAATCACTGTGAATTCTTTTGGTTGTCAGTGGCAGTGACCATGACAAAGATATCACATTTCAGTGATATAAACAAAGGATACTTGCTCAAGATTTCCAAAGCATTGCTTGTACGCAAAGCTTCTTTGTATTCAACAATTTGAATAGTGGAGTTAATCCTGGAACAAAACACTATATTAGACAAAAGTGGGAAAATATAAAAATACAAATTTCTAGGCAAGTCCAAAGCAAAGGAATCAAATAAAGTCTCCTCATACTGTGAACATCACAATTTAAACCAGATATCTACAAATGAAGATCAAATTGAAAGGGAATAACCTACGAGCGACAAGCAGCAGCAGCAGATTTCACTTTTGGGTGGCCAATATATTCTTCAGTGTGGATAACCTAAAGAAGACCAGATGACAATTAAGATCAAGAAAATAGGTGAAAGAAATTCCATATCATACATTTTGTAAGCAAACAGATAGCGATTGAGTAAATCAAATGAAGAACACGTGTACAAAGAATAGAAAGTCCATCTAGTCCCTGACAGAAAACAAAATAAAAGATTTGACTGATAGAGCAAGTACAATCAGAAATCAAATAGAACAAATTACAAAAGAGAAGAAAAACGGATTTATAACCCAAACTCAAGAAATAAATATTAGTTCTACTGCTAAATGAAAAATCTAAAGCACAGTCATTACTTCCTATGGTAAAGAAATGAAGCTGACCGAAGCCAATAAAGGCCACTAGGACCATGAATTATCCACCTGTCCTAAAGTGCAGAAAGAATTATCTCAAAAAAAATGCAGAAAGGATAATTATATCGTGTATCATAGAAAATATTCATTTCCTCGATCAACAACACTATCAGTTACATGAGATAGCAGTAGTTTCCATAAGTTATATGCAACTTATACCTGCCTGTGCATGTTATTAAGCTCAACTACATCATGATCAACAATCCCAAGCGGCCTAGAAAAAGAAGACCCAGAAAAAAGGGAATAGATGAATACTAACAACTAAATATTTAGAAAGTAAGGTCCTCCAAAATGGAGAAGCTAGAGTGAGTAACCTCACTTATGAAGGAAATAACATTTTGAATCTTGTTAAAAAAAAAAGCAAAAATTCTTACCAACCCCACAAGCAGCAAGATACAACAAAGCAGGGGAGCCTAATCCTCCAGCTCCAACAACTAGAATCGAAGACTTCAGGAGATTTGACTGCCCTGCAACCGAACAAACAAAACAAAGAACAGCAGCTTAATACTAAACAATAAAGAACGGAATTTTTACTAACATTCTAATCTAAACAGGTAATTCCTTTCCATAATTCAACAAAATTGACAAAAAGGTACTAATCACTCAAAACTTTGCTGGTGACGGGCTTGCAATAACACTAAAAACGACTCTATACTCTTATCATCAGAACTCCGAGAAAAGGAAAAATGAAAACGTAATAGTATGCGTTGTTTAATAGAGGAAATACCTTGAACTCCAAAGGAAGGAAGCAGGAGGTGGCGACTGTAACGGTAAATTTGATCGGCCGACAATCCGTGGCCGAGCACAGAAGCAAGATTGAAGATTGAAGGGCAAGAATAACCATTTGGAGCGGCGTCCTTTCGCTCTGACGTTGTCGTTTCGCGGAGCTGAGCTTCGAGAGATGAAATCCGATTCTCGATGTCGGCCTTCTTGGCCTTTAAGGTTTCTATTTCGCGAAGAATTTCAGCTGCGTCACCTCCGTTTTTCTCCATCTTTGTTTATTTTTTCTTTATTTATTATTCATAATTCTTCGCCAGTTTGCAGAGAAGAGAAGGAACTTCACAGTGTCAGTGAAGAGCAGAGGAACCCTAGCAAGAAGAAGTTGTGCCTTAAGAGGTATTGTACTTTAATGTGCAAGTAGGTACTGCATGGTTCCACGTCAGTGGGTTGACACTGTTGACTTTTGAGAGTAAACGACGCCGTTTCAAACTTAAAAGAGGCCCAAAATGCGAAAGGGCAGTGTGATCAAAAGGGGTCGTTTTCGCAACCTTCCGTAACTGGAGGCGAAATACATCTTCGTCCTCCACCCCTCCTCCTTGTTAAACCCTACTGCTCCCGCTTTGGGCACCTGTGCTGAGGAATCGAAAGCTATTTAGGTAAGTTTCTGATTTAAATTATTCTTATTTGAATTCTGTCCTTTCCTTCGATTAGTTCTCTTTAGGATTCCTTGTTTTCTCCGCCTTTTTTCTCTGTCTTGTCTTCACGAGTGGAAGAACGAAATGACAGAAGTACAAGTCGCCATATTTTAATTATGCAAAACTAAGACAATGTACTCCTTTTCTTGCTCAGATGAATTTTGATCAGTATATTCAGGTCATTTTGCTTTGCTATTTCTTTTTTCAAGTGAGCTGTTTATCTGGTTTAGATTGGTGGCTTAATGTAATGTTGCGGCTTAAGCATTTTTGCTTCCTTAGATGTCGTATACAATACTTCTAACTGTGAAAATCTCTTACTTTGTTTACTTTCGATTTCGTTTACCTGGAACGATCTACCTAGACTTACGTATAGTCTTATGCTTCAAAGTTCTAATACAGCTTCTAGGGTTAGTGTAATTTTTACTGTTTGTTGGAAACAAAAGCAATGTTAGATGCTGTGGTTGAACCTGTATGCATTTCTTTTCTTCTGTTTCCTCTGTGAAACACAATCGTGTTATTCATAGAACCCGACTGATGACTTTTACATTTTCTTTCTGATATATATGTCTTTGTGTGTGTATTTATGTGTATTCAACTAGTGTTCTCTTCCTTGACTAGTTCATAACATCTACATCATAAATTTTCCTCAGACATGCGGAGAACAACCCGATAGTTATAATTTTTTCTTTAAAGAATGCATATTTTTCAAAGGAAGCATATTGATTATATTTGCCATCAGGGACTATTAGTCGAACAAGGAAGATATGAATGCTTTCAAGGCCTTCAAAGCCCATGTTCCAATTGAATGGAGCCCTAACCTTTATATAACCCTTGTGAGGGGGATCCCAGGCACCAGGAGGCTGCACAGACGCACTTTAGAAGCATTGCGCCTCCGCAAATGCAACCGTACTGTCATGCGGTGGAACACACCCACGGTTAGGGGAATGCTTCAACAGGTGGGTTTTGTTTTGCCTGTGCTTCTTTATTTCTTTTCATTTCTAACAGTTATTATAACTATGGTACTACTTGTACAGGTTAAAAGATTGGTTGTAATTGAAACAGAAGAAATGTATAAGGCTCGCAAACAGGCAGACGCCAACCATCGAGCTCTTCGGCCCCCATTGGTTGTTAGTCATCTTCCAAGTTCAGGAACAGATTCTTTGAAACAATCTTAAAAGAATATATTTGGTTTGCTCTTCTATCTTTGTTTTTACAGGATTCTGCTTCCTTTATAAGCTTTTGTTGTCTCCCTATCATAAATTATGAAACCTATATTTTAGTAAGTAAACGTTTGTATCTTTTTACAGTCACTGCTTTACTTTAGTTTTAGTTTTCTATTTCTTTTTTTCCTGGATTCTTGAAAGGAATAGAGGATAAATCAGAGACAGCAATGCTTAGTTGGGACTTGTATGAATCCTATCTATGTATCATTACTTTGTATAAGTGGCTTGCATCTGTTTTTAGATAGAATGAGTTACGGATTTTGTAGAATCCATGTTTTAGGAGCAGTTGTAGTTTGCAGTTGCCAAAGTAAGAAATGAAAGGTGAAAGAACGTTATGATAAAAGGTTATGATTAAAGGTAAAATTTTGGAAGCCACTGGTTGCACTGAAATCTGCCATATAATATGTGAGTGGCTTTTGTTTTCTCCTTATTTTCCTTTTGAATAATAGATGTCTGAAACTCATGAGAACTTTTTGAGTACATGATGAATTCTCTTAAATAAACTGCTCCAAGGCATGGATTGGATTTGATGTCCTTCCGCACTGATGCAGCACCAATGCAGTGTTTGTATCAAAGCTCTGAATCATCCATGGGTTGATTTGTTTATTATTGTGGATTTTGCTTCTTAATCATCCTAAAGTAATTGTTAGCTGTTTCTGGGCATTGCCATAAATGTCTCTGTGTTTTAACACAAACAACATTCTTGATCTGTATAAGCTTCCTTTAGAACTCAAAATAAAATTGCTGTATCTCTCATCTTATTTCTTTTTCTTTTTCTGTGTATGGGAAATGACGGATTGTACAATGGGGATAACCCACAAATTTAGCAAGACCCTAAGAATCCTCGAACGAATGATGGTTTGCAACAAAACCCAAATCACCCTTCCTTAAGCTATGCAACCTAGCAAATACCCCAACAAGGGTTGCTGTATTGTATGTGCAGGCCTCGGTTTGCACATAATTCTCTCTATCATCAGCAAATTCATCTTTTTGATCAGGGCCACCAACTAGGGCTCCAATCAAGATATTAGGGTTAGGATCTTTTCTCTTATACCAGATATCATAACCCTGGGTGCAACCAATGAAACCCTTGTTCCCTCGGTATGATTCAATGGATGCACCTCTATGGTGCACCCTTTGTGGGTAATTGGGTCCATACCCAACCAAGTAGCTCATTCCCATCGGATTAGCACCCAAGATGTAATCAACCTGTGATTTCGCAAAACTGAGCAGATCTTGTGGATCCAGTGTTTCGAGATCACATCTGAGCCGTTGATTTGAGGCTCGGAGATAGTCGGAGTAGACGGTTAGGAGAAAGGAGGCCGTTGATACATATTGCATATTATTCCATTGGCGGATGTACAGTAAGCCTCCTGGCGTGCGTTGCACGTTAGTCTTGTTGTTTTTGTTAAGGCAAGCACAGAGGTAGTGTTCTGCCTTTGAGCGGTATTGTTCCAGTATGCGCTGGTCTCCCTTAAAATGCCTACCTTCCATTAGTAACTGCACCAAAGTAATTGCATTTTGAAATTGATTAATTAAAGTTTTGACATAAAACAATTAATTAAGAAAAAGATTAAACAAAATCTACCCGGAGAGGTTGAGAAAGGGAGGGTGTCTAGTTGTGTAAACTTTTTTATTATATTTTTAAAGAAAATTATTTTTATAATAGATGGGTTAAAAAATATATATATATATATATATTAAATAAATAGGAGGGGAGAAAAAAGAAGAAGGTAGGTACCATGGAAGCAAGGATTTGAAGACCAGGATACTTGACATCCCAGCTAAACTCGGTAATGGCCCAAGTGATCCCACCAAAGGGATGAGCTTTGTGGAGGACATAGTCCAGATACCGGTGGTTGTCGGTGGCTTTGTACAGCCACATTGCTGCCCATAACAACTCATCTTTGTACCCACTCACCGACGTGTAATGCCCTTTTGCCACCTTAATGCTCTCGTCATATTTCCCTCTGTACCGGTCTCCGAACTCGAACAACTACACGATATATATCATAGATTTTATTAATTAAATAATACAAAAAATATATGAACATATATACACCCATCAATAATTATGTTGAGAAATACTCAAAAAAAAAAAAAAATTATTAGCAACTAGTATATTTTGCTTCAAGCATAACTACTATGAAGTAGCCATACTTTAGGATTTAGGTCAACCGTACCACACTTACATGTAAATACCATATGTATACATATTCGGTAAGTAAGTGAAAACAACTCCATTGTAGTTACCTGCCGTGCATGGTGTAAGAGAAGATTAGAGTAATGTGGGTTTGTTTTCCTGAAGACAATCGAAGCTGCAGCCATGGCGGCGGCAGTCTCTCCGGCGACATCGGATCCGGGATTCTTCTCATCGACCTTGTAAGCTTGTCTTGATGTTGTCATGTCCTCCGGCCGCTGCCAACAGTAGTGATCCGTCTCACCATCTCCCACCTGAAAACTAATTTGACTTTATTCATTATCTTCTCCTATTAATTAATTAATAGATAATATCCCCACACGCTTTCATTTATGAGAGAAAATTTATTAAAAAGCGTGGTTTCCACGCTCCAAATGTGTTATTGCTGTTACAAATATTATTGTTTTCGAATGTTAAAATCTAATAATTGTAAAATTAACAGTCATAATTAAGAACATAAAATCTATATATAATTCAAAATTAAAACATGTTAAATTACTGTTTTTTTTTAAAAAATAAATAAATAATAATTATCTATTTATTTTTAATATAAAATATTATACTAATATTAATGTAATTATATAAATACAAAATTTAAATATTATCCATTTAAATTTTAAAATAAAAAAATAAAATTAGTGTCATAATATATATTATAATTTTCAATTTAAATTTTAAAAATATAATTTAATTTTAGTTAATTACAAACTATATATTTCATAAAATTCAAATATAGAAGCAATTTTAATAATATATTTAATTGTTATATTAAATTAATATAATATCTGATAATTTAATGTAAATCAATTAAAAAATGAACTATCAAAAAATAAAATTAGAATGGGAAAAAAAAAAAAAAACCAGAGAAATATATTTTATTACCTCAGCCCATAAGACGTTAGGGTGAGTGTGGGCCTTGATGAAATAATCAGTCCCCCATTTGATAGCTCCGAGCGCGTGCTCGTACTCGCCGCCATCTTCAATGTCGTCGCCATATTCAATGACTCCCCACGAGAGCATTGTGACAGTGAACGCCATTGGCAGACCAAACTTCACATTGTCTCCGGCATCGTAGTAACCCCCCACCAAGTCTACCTATACATGCACCAATCTATAAGTATCATTATATGTATGTGTGTACATATATATACGTGCGCATATATATGGGTGTGTCCTGTTTCAGAATTTGACCCGGAAAACAGAGAATCGAGAGTGGATATGGCGGCGGATTATATTAAACAGACCCAGAAAAAATCTTCCGCAATTACAGCAAGCAAATGCAAAAACTCGATACCCATCTGCTTGTCTAGTTCATATCGAGTTTGAATCATGCAAATGAGAGAGAAAATTCAGAGTTTCAATCGGAATACAATTGGGCTTTTCCTGTTATAATGGATACAGTAAAAAAGCAATCGAGATTGGACGATGGCCGAATCCTGCTTTAATGCACAGTGTTCGTCAATTCGAAAAAACTTGACCGGAAAACAGAGACAGATTGGATATTGCATTAATTAAAGAACAGAGATAAACACTGTATATATGTAAATATAGATTGATGAGAATGTGGGAACGGGAAAAGGTTTTACGCCTTGTTGGAGGCCGTCGGTGAGGCCGGAGTGGTGGCGCCAGGTGACTCGTTGGTTGTGGGGGAGGTGGCCGGAGCGCTGGGATTCGAAGTAGAGAATGCTTTTGGAGAGAGCCTGTCGGTAGTCGGGAGATTGGCCGGAGATGGCTGCCGGCAGCAAGCTCATTAGGACAACCAGTATCATGGCACCAACCCAGTTTTGCCCCAAAATCCATTGTCTCTGTTTCTGTATCTTCCCTGTTAAGCAAACCAAATGGTTTTCCTCTTCCATCTCTCTCTCTAAATCT
>NW_019014680.1:2283506-2294960 GCF_000150535.2 Carica papaya | reverse complement strand
CCTTTTTCTTGTTATATGAAGGAGATTGGAATTTGATTTATATTTACAATTCATAAAAGTTGTATAAATGAGTGAAAAATTTAATCAAAAAGGTAATATCGGTTTTGTCAAATGCGTTTTTTGTTACCAAAAGTTAAACTTATTATAAAATATTATTTTTCGTCTGTATTCATCGTAATTTAATATAATAAAAATTAATTTAATTATTATAATCATAATAATAAATAAATAAATCAAACCATATAGTACTATTGATATATAATAAACTCAAAAAATATCAAATTTTATATTAATTCGAATTTATAATATTTAAATAAATATAATATTACAATGATTGAAATTTATTTAGGTGAAATTTTCAAATTCCAAAATCCATGATGATGAGATTATTAGAAGCCAACATGTCTAAAAAAATTAAATGTAATCAATGGCTTTATCCATTTTAAACCATGAAGCATATATATTAAAATAATTAGTCATAATAAAAATTTATTATTTAATAATATTTTTTTAGCTAATAATTCACCTAATATGAGATTAATCAATGAACACAATTTAATTTAATTTTAATAACATTAAAATATTATGATTAACTTTTAATTCTTTTTCAACTTTAGGATAGTAATTATAACTTCAATTTAACACAAGGGAAACTGGTTGAATTAATAAACTCGTGATTTGTATGCTGCCGTGATAATTAAAGATTGGATTTGCATGGTGATTTAAATAGTCTTCGTATTTATTTTACTTTTTAAACTTTGTTGTTGAACATAATTTAAATTAATAAATACAATAAAATATTATGAAATTTTAAGTATTTAATTGAAATTTTTCAATTATAAAATATTTATTTTTATAATTTTATTTATTATTCTTTAAAATATAAAATCGAGTAGTGAAATGTCCGACTCTTCTAATAAAACATATGGAAAAAAAATTGTAAATATTTATTTTAATTTATGAGGTCAAATAAATGTGGACCTACAAAATAAAAAATTTCGTGCATGAAATATCAAATTACATTGTACAACAATTAAATATTATATCAATCTGTCGGTGTTCGAATTTTTGAGGGTCCAATTTGGGGACACTTTTTTTTTAAGGTGGGGAAGTATATAATTGGTAATGCTGAATATTGTTGGGCTAAATTTCATATTTACTATTTATATATACATTTTTTTAACTAAATATAATTTTAATCATTTTTAAATTTTTATTTTAAATAAAAATTAGAATAGTTAACTCATATGATTAAATATTTTAATAGACGATATTATTATGTTGTGATTGATTCAAATTTACTATGCTTTATTTTATTTTTATTTTTTAATTACTTAACGTATAAAATATAATTATGATTTATGTTTTATTTGTATATTATTTAATTATAATGTAGAGAATTTATATTTCTCTTTAAAGAGAAATTACAAAATATTTATATCAATTTAGAACCATAGCTATCATTTTCTTTTGATAAGACTTTCATTGCGGTCTAATTAAATGATTAGTGTTCTAATTAATTTTTTAAATATGATTATATTTTTATTAATTTATTTATTAAATAAAATCAGATATTTTCATACATATTAAACTATAAAAAATCTTTTTAAAAAAATATTCAAAATAGTATTATAAACTATATAAACCAGAACTTCGATATAAGAATTATTTTTTTTTATAGATGTACAACATTTATATATCACGATTATGTTAAAAAAAAACAATGAATCTCTCTTTCGTCTGCTACGAACCCTTATCAAAACATACCGAAAAATTATCAAAACATACCGAAAAATTTAAAAGATGCAAAGAATTCACCTTTATGATAACTCAAATAAACTTACATAGGAAGCAGAAAACTAGAGGCCCTTGAGAATATTTAGGATTCTCATGAATTGGGTTTCTAACAAAGAACTTAAGGGAAATCAAGCAAAAGAGAGATACAGTGGACAAGTAGAACATCTCTAAGCTCCTTTTGCTCTTTTCCCCACACCATGTCTTTCATTGTATCAAATTGTCAATACAATCGAAAATCGAATTGAAAATTTTGGATGTCTTCTATTGTAACACCCAAAATTTTTTATTTTTTTATTTTTTTTATTTTTATTTTATTTTAATTTTTTATTAGAATTTTGTTTAATTTTATTCTATTTTAATATTTAATTTATAAGGCTTAATTTAATAGAAATAAAAAATAATAATAATAAAATAAGATAAAATTATTTTTGAGATTTAATTGAAATTAATTTTGAGAAAAATGGGTAAACTTTTGAATTATATGAGTGTTTTTAAAAAGAAAATCGAAAACTGGTAGTCAAAACGTAATTTATAAAAATAGTGTCATGTCAACAACCACGTCAGCAGCCCTGGCCAACCAAGATAAGCCGTGTGGCAGTGACGCTGAAAATCGTGTGGCATGCGCGCGATCGGACGGTCCAGATCCGTTCTCGCACGCACGGACGATCTAGATCAAAAGGACGCATGGATGGTCCAGATCTCACGCGTGCGAACGGTCCAGATTTGATCACGCACGAACGGCCCAGATCGCATTACGATGGACGGTCTAAATTTATTTCTAATTTAATCGCGATCGGATAGTTCATATTAAATCATGATGGATGGCTCAGATTAAAAGGGGAGGGTTATAAATAATCGCATTCACACACAACCCCAAACTCTAGCCGCCAGAACCCTCGTTGGAAAAGACAACCTAGTCACCGGAGGAACCGGCCGTCGTTACCTGTTTGTCGCACAGGAGATTTTTCGACCGCCAACGAGGTAAAATTTCTCATCTTGGCTCGTTTTTCGATGCTGAACCTCCCTGTGGCCAAATCGGAGCCAAACCACCAACCCGATTGGCTTGAAAACATCGCCGAAGTCCAGCGCCGCCGCCGCGGGTTTCTTCGGTTTGCCTCCGATGAGGTCCTTCCCGGTTCCCGTTCAATGTAATTTTTATACCACTGTGATCACCGTCCTTTTCTCTATAGGTTGACTGGAGCAAAACACCAAATCGCAACTCGCGCCGGAGGAGCCGCCGTACCCGAGAGTTTCGCCGCCGGTAAGTCTCGGTTTTCTGAAATTTTTTGGCCCACCGAGGGCCCTATGAGTGTTTTATCACAGGAACCAATGCAAGTTTGACCGAATTCGGTCGGAAACAGCCAACCCGAGGTGGATCGCCGCCCTGGGCGGCAGCGCCGTCGCCGGAGCACGGCGGAGCTGCCATACTAGAATTCTGAAATTGGCCGAAAGGGGCCTGGGTCTGATTTAGGATTTTTTGGGGACATGTGCAGATACCGGAAGTGTGTTTCAATTTCCAAAGAAAAAAATTCAGGGAATCTAGGGACTACCCATAGGCGCAATGAGAACCCGATTTCAGACTCTGAAACAAGTAAGGATCCCTCACTCTATTTTCTATCACGGCATTAAAGCTTAATAAATGATAAAATAGTATTTTATGAATTAATAGATATGTATAATTAATTAAGACTGTTAATGGAGCAAGGGGAATAACGAGAAGAATTTTTGACCTACCAGAGTGTCTTTGGCAATCCGGCATAGTGGCGCCGACGTTCCTCCATTGGCTGGATCTTCTTTCGGCCACCCTTCTTCTTTTTCTCCAACGAGACGTGTTGGCTAGGGTCTGGGGTTCAGCTGAATGAGATGTTTAAATACTCCCCTCTCCTCGATCTGGGTCGTCCATTTGGGCCTGCATGGATCAATAGAAACCATCAGATCCTACTTATTTCGGAAATGAATCCAGACCGTTCGATTGAAGACGCACGAACCATTCGATCAGGTTTATCCACGGAAGTGATCTAGGTTGTTCGTGCACGCGAGAGTGGATACAGACCGTTCGGTCTCCCTGGCATGCGGTGTAGCACCCGGAAAGGAGGAGGAAAAAAAAAAAAAAAAAAAAAAAAGGGGGGGCCACGTCAGCAGCCACGTCAGCAGTCCCAGCCAACCAGGGCCTGCCACGTGGCAAGATCGCGTCACTCCGAAAGGAGCCACGTTGGCGATCCGCGTGGGTGCGATCCGACGGCCCAGATCAATCACGCGATCGAACGGCCCAGATTCAAACGCACGGACGGCCCAGATTCAATCAAAAACGAACGGCCCAGATTAAAACGAAACGAACGGCTGTGATCAAAAGGCAAGGGGTTATAAATAGAACCCCCACACCAGACCACAAACCCTAGCCGCCAGCCGCTCGCCGGAGAAGACGAACCAGAGGCCGACCGCCGCCACCCGCCGCCACTCGCCGCCGCACCGGGGAAATTTCCGACCGCCGATCGAGGTAAATTTCATACCCCGACTCGTTTTTCCCCACTGATTCCTCCTATGGCCAAATCGAAGCCGAAATCCCGGCCAAACGGCCGGAATACGCGGCCGAAGCCCAGCGGCGCCGCCGCGCCCCCTCTCGGTTTTTGCCTCCGACGAGGCCCTTCCCGGCCTCCGTTCGATGCAATTTTTATATCACCGTGATCACCATTCTTTTCTCTACAGGTTGACCGGAGCCGAATCACCAAAATACGAACCTCGCCGGAGAGCCGCTGCACCCGAGAGCGCCGCCGCCGGTAAGCTCCGTTTTTCCGTGATTTTTTGGCCCCCCGAGGGCCCTAGGGTTGTTTTCTGACAAGGACCAATGCGAGTGTGGCCGAATTCGGCCGAAAACGGCCGAAAACAGCCAACCCGAGGCGACTCGCCGCCGCCAGCGGTGGTGCCGTCGCCCGGAGCACGGCGGAGCCGCCGTGCCGGAGTTGCGATTTGGGCCAAAAGAGGCCCTGGGCCTAATTTGGAATTTTTTTGGAACACGTGCAGGTACTGTTAGTGTGTTTCAGTTCCCCGGAAAAAATTCAGGGAAAATTAGGGACAGCCTGCAGGCGCACTGTGAATCGTATTCGGATCTCGAAAACAAGTAAGGACCCCTCACCCTATTTCCTATCACGGTATTAAAGTTCAAAATGATAAAACGGTATTTCTTGAATTAACGCATGTGTGAAATTGCTTAAGGTGGCTAATGGAGCCCGAGTCTAGTGTGATTGGTGATTTACTGTTATTTGGCCTGTTTACAGCTTTAAATGCAAATGAGGTTTGATGTGTTCATTTTACAGATTTGTGTGCATGTACTACGTTTTTATTAATTATGGGTTGAATGACTGAAAAACTGATACTGTATGTTGTCTGTTTGGTATGAATTACGATTTGCTTGTTTAAATGTGAATTGATGATGCTGATTGAGGAAAAGGAAAAATGAAAGATTGTGTAGACTTATAATTGTATTATGGGGGTCAGCCTGACTAGATATCCTGGGAGATGGTGGACGGACCGGGTCCGTAGGGAACCCTACCGGGATTGTGGTCTCACATGCCGGACGGGGTATGGAGATCTTATGGTTTTGGCGCCCATACCGGACGGGGTATGGGGACGGCCCGTTTCACCCTCATACCGGACGGGGTATTGAGGTTCATGGTTTTGGCGCCCATACCGGACGGGGTATGGGGACGGCCCTGGAAACTGATTATGAATGTTAAAGGTTAACGGGTAGCGGAACCCCTATGGACCCCCACGGATACTAGTAGGCTAGTAAATGAGAAAAAAGATATGTTGTACAATGATTGAATTACAAGAGGCGTGATAAGTGTTATGTTTTACAGCTTAGATTATTCAATGATTATGATAATGTTATTGTTTTTCTCATATTGTTTTCATAAATTCCACCAAGGTAAGTGGATGGTAAAAGTTTTATTATTGATAAAAGGTTTTGTTGTTAATAAACGAGTTTATTGTAAATTATGCTCCATTGGTCTTTTTGTGGTTTTCTACCCACCTTTATCTCCGTGACGGTGAGATATCGTGATGTTCTTACTGGGCTAGTGTAGCTCACTCCTTAATTAACCATTTCAGATCAGGAAGACATGGTTCCCGAGCCCGTTCCGCAGGAGGACGACGAAGGGGATGCCTAGAGACTCTGTAGTCATACGCATAGTTTATTTTCGAGTTTTCTTTCTTAGTTAGTTTAACCTTTTATATTTTAAGTACGTTTGTTTGGTTTTTTTTTCGTGTAAGGGATGTTAACTGAAATTTTGATCTCGCTTCCGCATTCGATATATTTAAATACTCATTTTATTTTAATATTTTCCGGGGCCGTTACAGTTGGTATCAGAGCCGCATTTCCTCGGACCCATCCCTTACACAATAATGCCTTAGAGTAATACTCACCGATATATCGTTACTCAATCATTCCTTGTGAAAACGAGTACACGGGAATGAGGAGAGGAAGGCCCCCACTAAACCAAGCGGCCAAGATAATTCGCTTCGGGAGGATTTAGACAGACTATTTGAGATGGTGGAGGCTCTCGTAGCTGCCCAGCAAAGGCAAGAGGAGAGAAGGGAGTTACCCGGACCTCCTCCGCTAGCGCAGGTTGAGCCCCCGCTACAGCAGGCTGATCCCGAGCCACCCCGGCAGGAGCCTGTTCCTCCACAGTACCACCCGACACCACAGCCGCGGTACGACCCGGTACCACAGCCACAGTACCAACAGGTACCGCCACAGCACATTCCAGTGCCCCCACCCCATCAGCAGGCGCCACCACAGGGTCCCCCAGTTCACCCTCAGCCGGCCCCAGTCCCTCTACCTCGGGACCCCGCTCCCTCCTTGATCGACCCCGGCTTCATAGAGAGGTACAGGAGACTGAACCCTTCTACTTTTTCAGGGGGATCCTCTTTCGAAGAGGCCCAATACTGGCTGGCGGAGACTGAGAGAGCCTTCGAGACCTTGGGAGTAATTCCTGAGTAGAGGGCTGCCATTGCCTCCTACATGCTGGTAGGGGAAGCAGTACGCTGGTGGGAGCTCAAGCGGGCTACCCTGCCTGTACCAGTTACTTGGGAGCAGTTCCTAGCGGCTTTCCATGCGGAGTATCTCCCTAAACACATCCAACATTTAAAGGAAATGGAATTTGCTCAGTTGGTCCAGGGTAATATGACAGTGTCGGAGTATGCCCGCAAGTTCCTGGAGATGGGCCGACATGCCCCGGAGACATTGTTGGATGAGGGCCGAAAGGCCAGGAAATTCCAGTGGGGTCTCCGCCCGGCGATCAGACAGCACTTGTTGGTGATGGAGCTCGAGACATATTCGGCAGTCTTGGCAAAGGCGCAGATCATAGAAAGGAGCTTCGACACCCGCCCTCAGCTAACGGGAAGTTTCCGACCTTCAGCCCCGCTCCGCAGGCCAGCGCCTACCATGCCTGTCCAACCCAGTAAGAGACCCAGGCCTGCCGTTCAGGGCCCTCCTCAGGCTATGGGGGCAGCTCGTGGGAAGACCTGCCAGTACTGCGGCAGGGATCATGGGGACCGACCCTGGTACCGCCTCAACAACACCTGTCGCATATGCGGCAGTGCCCAGCACTATGCGAGGGAGTGCCCTAGGAACCAGAATCAAGGGAGGCCTCCAATCCAGGGCAGAGTTTACAACCTTACCCAGAAGGATGCCGATGCAGACCCGGACGTGGTACATGGTATGTATACTATCTCTGGCCACATTGCTCATATTTTGTTTGATACTGGTGCATCACATTCTTTTATTTCACATGTTCTTGCTTCCAAAATTTGTGTATCACCTGATAGACTAGATTCATTATTGTTTGTATCTACCGCTGGGGGGGAGACATTACTAGGAGAGGTTGTCTACAGGGCATGTGCCGTGGAGATAGCAGATAGGAAATTGAGGGTAGACCTGATAGGGTTAGACACAGGGGATTTTGATGTAATCCTAGGAATGGATTGGCTGGCGGCGTATCACGCCACCATAGACTGCTTTAATAAAAAGATTGTATTTAATCCTCCCAACGAGGAGCCATTTACAAGTTAATAAAATTATTCGGTACTGATTCTCCCTAATGACAAATTCTTTTCTTCTTAATTCCCAGTGCGTTGATATTGTATTTTCCCTAACTAGGTAAACCCAAGAAGGAAGTTTGTATCCAAGAGATTCCAGTAGTCCGAGACTTTCCAAACGTATTTTCGGATGAACTGCCCGGTCTACCAGGGGACAGAGAGGTCGAGTTCACCATAGACTTACAGCCAGGAACCCAACCCATCTCGGTAGCTCCTTACCGAATGAGCCGCATCGAGATGGAAGAGCTAAGGAAACAAATCATTGAGCTACAAAACAGTGGCTTCATTAGACACAGCATTTCCCCATGGGGCGCCGGGGTTACTTTTGCAAAGAAAGGAGATGGAACGTTGAGACTGTGTATTGATTATAGAAGGATAAACAAGGTAACAATTAAAAACAAGTACCCTCTCCCCCGGATTGATGACCTTTTCGATCAGTTGCAGGGTGCACAGGTCTTTTCTAAAATAGATCTACGATCAGGTTACCATCAGGTAAAAGTGAGAGCAGAAGACATCCCCAAGACGGCATTCCGAACCAGGTACGGACACTATGAGTTCCTGGTTATGCCGTTTGGGCTAACCAACGCCCCGGCCATCTTTATGGATCTAATGAACAGAATCTTCAGAGAGTTCTTGGATAAATTTGTCATCGTGTTCATCGATGATATCTTAGTCTACTCAAAAAGTAGAGAAGAACATGCTCATCATCTTGCCCAAGTCCTCCAGGTACTCAGGGAAAAGAAGTTGTATGCAAAGTTGAGCAAGTGTGGATTTTGGCTCGAGCAAACCGCCTTCCTAGGACATGTTATATAGAAGGAAGGGGTGTCGGTGAACCCCGAAAAGGTTGAAGCGGTACTTGGTTGGAAAAGGCTTACAACAGTTAAGGAAATTCGCAGTTTCTAGGGATGGCGGGTTATTACCGCCGGTTTGTCGAAGGGTTCTCCAGTCTAGCGGCCCCTCTAACCCGACTCACAAAGAAGAATGCAAAGTTTGATTGGAATGAGAACTGCGAAAGGAGTTTTTCAGAATTGAAGAAGCGACTGACTACTGCACCCGTGTTGACTCTACCGAGTGGATCAGGAGGGTATACAGTTTATAGTGATGCCTCCTATCTGAGCCTGGGTTGTGTCCTGATGCAGCATGGAAAGGTTATAGCATATGGGTCTAGACAGCTAAAGAATCATGAGAAGAACTATCCTACCCATGACTTGGAGCTTGCCGCAATCATACACGCCTTGAAAATCTGGCGCCATTATTTGTATGGAGAGACCTTTCAGATCTACACCGATCATAAGAGCTTGAAGCACATCTTCACTCAGAAGGATCTCAACATGCGTCAGAGAAGGTGGATGGAACTCCTCAAGGACTATGATTGTGACATCCTATACCATCCAGGTAAGGGCAACGTAGTAGCCGATGCCCTCAGTAGGAAGAGTGCAGGCACCCTAGCCCATCTGATGGTTTCGGAATGCAGGTCCATTGGGGCTACGCAGCAGGTTCGACTGCAAGATCTGAAGAGGGCCACATGTTTGAGCCACCTAGCAGTCCAACCCGAGTTAATCCAAAGAATAAAGGAAGCCCAATCAATCGACCCCGCCCTAGTAAACCGCAAGAAGGATGCAGAACAGGGACTGAACTCAGAATTTCAGATCTCTGCCGACGGATTGATTCGTTTCAAGGACAGAATGTGTGTCCCAGACGACAATGAATTAAAAAGAGACATCATGACAGAGTCCCATAGTTCAAGGTTCGCCATGCATCCAGGAAGTACAAAAATGTACCAAACTATGCGACCCCGATTCTGGTGGAATGGGATGAAGAGAGATATAGCCGACTTTGTATCTAAGTGCTTGGTATGTCAGCAGGTCAAAGCAGAACATCAACGCCCAGGGGGGTTGCTTCAGCCTTTACCGATTCCAGAATGGAAGTGGGAACACATCACCATGGACTTCGTATCGGGACTACCCAAGGCACGATCGGGACACGATGCCATATGGGTAATTGTTGACCGACTCACTAAGTCTTCCCACTTCCTGGCCATCAGAATGACTGATTCGTTGGACAAGTTGGCAAGGATGTATGTCCGGGAAATAGTCAGACTGCATGGGGTCCCAGTAACAGTGGTATCCGACAGGGATCCCAGATTCACTTCTCGGTTTTGGAATAGTTTCCAGCAAGCTATGGGAACAAAGCTGTCCCTCAGTACTGCCTTCCACCCCCAAACCGATGGACAATCAGAGAGGACAATCCGTACGCTGGAGGATATGCTCCGAGCTTGTGTCCTTGACTCCGGAGGCCATTGGGACGACCATCTACCCCTGATAGAGTTTGCCTACAACAACAGTTACCAAGCAAGCATCGGCATGGCCCCATACGAGGCGCTATACGGGCGTCCGTGCAGGTCACCGATTTGTTGGGAGGAAGTGGGCGATAGAAGATTGTTTGGCCCGGATTTAGTGGAAGAAACCACGTCCAAGATAGTTAAGATCAAGAAGAACATCCAGACAGCTCAGAGTAGGCAAAAGAGCTATGCTGATACCCGGAGGAGAGACCTGGCCTTTGAGAAAGGTGACCGGGTGTTTCTTAAAGTCACCCCCTTCAAGGGAATTAGTAGGTTCGGCAGAAGGGGAAAATTAAACCCCAGATACATTGGACCCTTTGAAATCTTAGACAAGATTGGTACCACTGCCTACAGACTTGCACTGCCCCCTGAGCTCTCCCGGGTTCACAATGTGTTTCATGTATCTATGCTGCGCAAGTACAATCCGGACCCTTCTCATGTCGTGGCTCATGAACCGCTTTCACTCCGAGAGGACTTGTCTTATGAAGAAGTACCGGTCAGTATCACGGACCGAGAAAGCAGAATACTCCGTAACCGGGAAATATCATTTGTAAAAGTCTTGTGACAGAACCACACGCCTAGGGAGGCGACTTGGGAGCTGGAATCAGAATTTAGGGCCCAATATCCTCATCTGTTTGATCAAGAGTAATGAGGCAAATTTGGGGACCAAATTTCTTTATGGGGGGGGAGAGTTGTAGCGCCCGGAAAGGAGGAGGAAAAAAAAAAAAAAAAAAAAAAAAAAAAGGGGGGGCCACGTCAGCAGCCACGTCAGCAGTCCCGGCCAACCAGGGCCTGCCACGTGGCAAGATCGCGTCACTCCGAAAGGAGCCACGTTGGCGATCCGCGTGGGTGCGATCCGACGGCCCAGATCAATCACGCGATCGAACGGCCCAGATTCAAACGCACGGACGGCCCAGATTCAATCAAAAACGAACGGCCCAGATTAAAACGAAACGAACGGCTGTGATCAAAAGGCAAGGGGTTATAAATAGAACCCCCACACCAGACCACAAACCCTAGCCGCCAGCCGCTCGCCGGAGAAGACGAACCAGAGGCCGACCGCCGCCACCCGCCGCCACTCGCCGCCGCACCGGGGAAATTTCCGACCGCCGATCGAGGTAAATTTCATACCCCCGACTCGTTTTTCCCCACTGATTCCTCCTATGGCCAAATCGAAGCTGAAATCCCGGCCAAACGGCCGGAATACGCGGCCGAAGCCC